>PISX010014590.1:0-52615 GCA_004024625.1 Mellivora capensis
ATTTTAGCCATTCTGACTGGTGTGAGGTGATATCTCATTGTGGTTTTGATTTGTATTTCCCTGATGCCGAGTGATGTGGAGCACTTTTTCATGTGTCTGTTGGCCATAAGATGCTTTTTAAAAAAAAAAAAAAAAAAAAAAAAGCTGAATTTGGGACACCTCGGTGCCTTGGTCGTTAAGTGTCTGCCTTCGGCTCAGGTCATGATCCCAGGGTCCTGGGATCGAGCCCCCAAGTCAGGCTCCCTGTTCCTCAAAGAGCCTACTTCTTCCTCTGCCTGCCACTCCCCTTGCTTATGCGCTCTCTCTCTCTCTCTCTCTCTCTCTCTGTTGCTCTCTCTGTCTCTGTCAAATAAATAAACAAAATCTTAAAAAAAAAAATGGATTTAACCCAAGAGTCAAATCTAGGCCTGTCTTAAATCCAGTTTATTTGTGCATATGGAACATATATTTTTAAAATTAAAAATCACTTTTCAGGGGCGCCTGAGCGGCTCAGTGGGTTAAGCCTCTGCCTTTGGCTCAGGTCATGATCCAGAGCCCCACATTGGGCTCTCTGCTCCGCAGGGAGCCTCCTTCCCCCCCACCCCCCGCCTACTTGTGATCTCTCTCTCTCTCTCTCTCTCTGTCAAATAAATAAATAAAATCTTTGGGGGGAAAATTATCTTTAAGATTTATTTATTTAAAAAATCACTTTTCATTGCAAAATCAATACATAATACTTGCAAGAAAAAAATTTTAATATAGCTGAGCAAAAAGCAGATAATAGAAATAGCCACACTGCCACCATCCCACCATGGGAAGTGTCAACATCTTGATGTACATATAGCCTTTGAGACCTTATTAATGTCTACACATATATTTTTAAATAAAAGGGAATATGCTATACATATACTTTCAATAAAAATACTCAAATATATCCTTTTTTATAGTGACTGCATAGCATTCTATTGTCAGATTGTGCCCCAGTTTATTCAACTAGTTCTGTTTTTTGTTCATTCAACACTTATTGAGCACCTACTGTATTCCAGGAGCTATTGTAAGACTGGATTTACAGGGGTGAACAAAATTATTTGGTATTGATTGTTTATAATTTTTCATGCTTATAAATAGTGCTATAATAAGCATTATTTTATGTACATCCTTACATACCTGCCCAGTTGTTCACTTGGGATAATAATAGTTGAATATATACTATATATGCCAGACACTCTGGTGACTTCATTATATATATTTTCTCTTTTAATCGTGATCCAAGAATTCATATTGTGATTCTGTTTTTCAAATAAAGAAACCAGAGCATGGAGAAATGAAGTAATTGGTCTTAGGTCATACAGCAAGGAAGTGCAAAGCTGGAATTTGAGTTCAAGTTTGTGTGATCCTAGATTCGTGCATCGCTAGCAATGTTGAGATGAAATTACTGCCTTGGAGAGCATAAACATTTTTTTTTAAGTAGGCTTTTCACCCAACATGGAGCTTGAACTCACCACCCCAAGATCAAGAGTCACAGAGCATCAACATTTTAAGATACTAAATTACTAATTTGCCAGCCGGAAAGGTTTTACCAGTTTAAACCTTTACTCCATACCCTTGCAACACTGAGGTCAGCTGCTCCTGATTCTTAAAAATAAAGTTAAACTTAAAAATCAACAATGTGGGGGTGCCTGGGTGGCTCAGTCGGTTAAGGGGCTGCCTTCTGCTCAGGTCATGATGCATCGGGCTCCCTGCTCAGCAGGGAGTCTGCTTCTCCCTCTCCCTCTGCCTCATGCTCACTTTCTCTTTCTCTCAAATAAATAAATACAATCTTTATTAAAAAATCATTAATGTGTATGGAGAAGTTTGCGTTAAAAAAAAAAAGGAAAGAGTTTATTTCAACTCAAATACAGGGAAAGAAGAAAGAAGCAGATAAACAGCGTGAAGCTGAGAGACCAGTAAATGAGAAAGACACAAAGGCAAGAGAATCAGAGGTAGATACTGTCTGGTCACAGAGCACCCCTCATCCCCTTCCCACATCCCTCCATCTCACTCCCAGCCCCTTGCCATCTGGTACACCTTTCTCCTTTGCGTAAACTTGGTTGAACAGTTTGTCTCTTGTAACCAGAATGTTGCATCTTAGGAAGATGTTCTTATCTCTTACAAGTTTATAGGATATGCCTTTTTCTGTAGTATGTAAGACCCAATACATACTTGCTTATTTGTTTCGGGCTTTGTTGAGTGAAACAATAAAAGGTTGGAAATGGAAGGAAAGTTCAATATTGCTAACTCTATGGAGTGACACAAAAGTGAGTTGTTTTCTTCCTATATTATCTACATTTCTATGTTTTGTTTTTTAAGATTTTATTTATTTGACAGAGAGAGATCATAGTAGGTAGAAAGGCAGGCAGAGAGAGAGAGAGGAGGAAGCAGGCTCCCCGCTGAGCAGAGAGCCCGATGCGGGGCTCGATCCCAGGACCCTGGGATCATGACCTGAGCCGAAGGCAGAGGCTTAACCCACTGAGCCACCCAGGCGCCCCCATTTCTATGTTTTTTTATAATAAAAAATACTAAATTGTTCAGCAGATTTTTAAAAGTCAACAATTTCGATGTCATTGGGATTATTAGGTACTAAAGTAGTTGGTTATCCTCGGCACAGCCCCAAGTTGTCATTCCCCCACCAAAGCTGTATTACCTTCTACAGCAGGAAGACATATCTGTCAGGACACCTGTTCTTTCACTGGGATTATCTTTAGAGCCTCTGGGCTGAATAGGACCTGTGATTTACAGATCACCTTTTGGTACCGTTTGGTCTTTTATTTTTTTTAATATCTTTTTTTTTAATTTAAATTTAATTAACATATATTATTGTTTCAGAGGTAGAGTTCAGTGATTCATCAGTTGGGTGTAACACCAGTGCTCATTACATCACGTGCCCTCCTTCATGTCCATCACTCAGTTACCCGATCCCCCCACCCACTGCCCCTCCAGCAACCCTGTGTGTTTCCTATGATTAAGAGTCTCTTATGGTTTCTCTTCCTCTCTTATTTCATCTTGTTTTATTCTTTCCTCTCTTCCCCTATGATCCTCTGTCTTGTTTCTTAACTTTCATATATGAGTGAAATCATATGATAATTGCCTTTCTCTGTCTGACTGACTTCACTTAGCATAATACCCTCTAGTTCCATGCACGTCGTTGTAAATGGCAAGATTTCATTTCTGATGGCTGAGAAATATTCCATCGTGCATATATACTACATCTTCTTTATCCATTCATCTGTCCAAAGACAGCTGGGCTCTTTCTGTATTTTGGCTATTGTGGACATTGCTGCTGTATTGGCAAAGAAGTCAAACTTTCACACTTGCAGATGACATGATACCCTTTGGTCTTGTTTTGTTTTGTTTTGTTTTGTTTTGTTTTTTAAAGATTTCATTTACTTGTTTGACAGAAAGCGTGCACAACTAGGGGGGAGCAGCAGGCAGAGGGAGAGGGAGAAGCAGCTCCCCACACAGAGAGGAGCTCCCCCAATGTGGGGCTCGATCCCGGACCCTGGGACCATGACCTGAACTGAAGGCAGGTGCTTAAGGACTGCGCCACCCAGGTATCGCCCACTTTGGTCTTTTAAAAGGCAGTATAGCACAGAAGTTAAGAGCATGGATTCCAGTACCAGATTACCTTTTTTAAATCTCACTTTTGCCATGTGTCCACTTATATGACTTTACCTAAACTACTTAACCTTTTCATGCCTCAGTTTCTCAGCTATAAAAGGGAGGTCATAATAGCTCCCTCATATCATTGTTGTGACGACTGGATAATAGAATATATAGAAAATTCTTGGAAGAGAATCTGGCACAGGGTAAGCACTCTGTTACTGGCTGACGCTGCTACTGTTACTAAGGGCCTTCAGATATGATTCATCATCACCCCCTCTGCCATGACCTTTATCTCCAAATCACTTGTTTTGAAAACCTTGACTTCAACATAATCCAAGAGCAGAATTACATTATTATCCTAAGTAGGAATATACTGGGGCGGTGATGACTTTTACTAGGAAGGTACCCCCGTTGCCGGATGACCTTTGTGGTCGATGAAGACAAACATTTTCAGTAGCTCAAGTTCCATTTGTGCTCGCTTCCAGTGTTGCCTTTGAGGCTGCCGGAGTCAGCACCTCTGTAATTCATAGGCATGCAGAGTCTTTGGCAGCCATGATTGCTACTGGTAGGTTCTCTGGGGCTTCATTTCTTGTATTTTTTTATGGTGGCCACCATTCTACTATCGCTGTGGTGGCTCTGATGGATTGATGTGGTCTTGAGTGTTCCCCATGGTGGGAAAATACATCTCTAGCTCTTTTTGTTTTCAGATGATAACCCCCTTTCAGACCTCTCTGTAAGTAATATTACAGGCAGTCCTGTCCTTGAGGAGACCATCTTTTGCCCTGTGGACTACGAGGGTAATCCTTTCTCCTCACACGACACCCCAGTGAGCAATAAACGTACAATGCCGGATACATCATGCAGAATCCCATTGGTTGTTTTTTATCCTATTTCTTCTCAGTGGGAGAAGAAATAAAGCCAAGGGCTCCTATTTATTTGTATTCTTTTGTTTTGCATTTTGTTGTGTTTTGTTTTTATAAGTCAGGTGTCCAGTACTAAGGTGGGAACTGGGAAGGAGTAGCTACACTGTTTAATAGGCAGTTAATATTGTTTGTAAGACAGTGTCATCGAATAAAGTAACCTCCATGGAATTGGCTGTAATCAAGGAAATATTTTCTGTCTTAATTCAGTGTTTCCTAAGGTCTGTCCTAGAGAAACTGTGTTCAGTATTTATTGGGTATTCATAGGTATTACCTTAAAAAAGGGTTCTATAGCCAACTAAATTTAGAAAATACTGCATCCTTCTCTTGGAAAGTCACAGTTCACATTAGTATGTTAAAGATTCTGAGACACCCCAGAGTAAAGAAACCCATTCAGCATTTTTTTCCCTTTATTGTATTTTAATATAGTTTTTTATATTTATAAATAAATATATGTAACATACAAGTTAGAAAGCATAATAATATAATGAACACCCTGGAATCCTTCACCAAACCCAAGAACTAGAAAATTGCCAATAACATGGATCTGCTTGTATTCCTCTCCAATGATAACCCTTACCTCCCTACAGCAGGTAAGCACCATGCTACATTTTGTATTTAGTTCCCTTGCTTTGGTGGGAGATTTTTATCACTTATAAAAATAAGTGATAAAATTTTTTTCTATAGAAATAAAATATTATTTCTATATGTTTCTAAACAATGCATTATTTAGCTTTGCTTATTTTTGAACTAAAAAAAATGGTTTCATATTTTTTTTACTCAACATTGCTTCTAAGAGTCATCTGTATTGTACCATGTAACCTTTGTTCATTCATTTTTCAGTGCTATGGAACATTTTACTGTGTGAACGTACCACCATTTAGTTCTCCGTTCACCTGTCCATCTACATTTGAATTGTTGGCTTTTTGTTTAGTTTAGCCTTGTCTTGTTTACTATTATTGTTTCTATCAAAGAGCAGCAAGAAGAAATGTGAGCCAAGGATATTGACAGATTAGGTATGATTATATTGTTTAGGAACAAGAGGAGAAATATTTATTGAGTAGCTGCTTTATACAAGACATTATTCAAGTCAGGGTCTAAAATACAAAGAAAATAAGATGTCCTTATCTTTGATGATTATGTGGTCCAGTGGAGGGCAATCGAAATTTTTTCTTTATCAAATCAGGACATAAGGCACAAAATAAACATGACACATATTTTGGAGAGTCAATTTTCTTATAATCTGGGGAGATGGTCAGAGGTAGAATTAAATAATTCAACTGATTAGTACCTTAAAATATGTTTACATCAAAATTTAAAAGGTCCTTTTATGAAAAATAACAAAATTTGTATGGAGTTTTAACAAAATACCAGACCTCAAAGAAAGGGGTAAGGTCATAAACCAATTTGGACTGTACCCTTGAGGCTAATAAATTCAGGGGCACCTGGCTGGCTCAGCTGGCAGAGCATGTGGCTCTTGATCTCAGGATCATGTGTTCAAGCCTCACATTGGGCATGGAGCCTACTTAAAAAAAAATAATAAATTCATTCTCTTCCATTGTTAGGGGTTTTCGGGCACAAAAATTTGAGAAGTGTTACTTGTATTTACCCTAAAGATACAAACGTAGTGATCGAAGGGGCACCTGCACCCGAATGTTTATAGCAGCAATGTCCACAGTAGCCAAACTATGGAAAGAGCCTAGATGTCCATCAACAGATGAATGGATAAAGAAGATGTGGTATACACACACACACACACACACACACACACACACAGTGGAATATTGCTCAGCCATCAAAAAAAAGGAAATCTTGCCATTTACAATGATGTGGTTAGAACTAGAGGGTACTAAGGGTGTTTATGCTAAGGAAAATAAGGCAGAGAAAGACAATTAAGATCTCACTCATATGTGGAATTTAAGAAACAAGACAGATATCATAGGAGAAGAGAGGGAAGAATAAAGCAAGATGAAATCAGAGACAAACCATAAGAGACTCTCAACTCGAGGAAACAAACAGGGTTGCTGGAGGGGAGGAGAGTGGAGAGCTAGAGTAACTGGGTGGTGGGCATTAAGGAAGACACGTGATGTAATGAGCACTGGGTATTATATACAACTGATGAATCACTTACCTCTACCTCTGAAACTAATAATACATTATATGTTAATTAATTGAATTTAAATATTTTTTTTATTTTGAGAAGTGTTAACGCATGTAACTTAAAATATGTCCTAGGGGCGCCTGGGTGGCTCAGTGGGTTAAAGCCTCTGCTTTCGGCTTAGGTCATGATCCCAGGGTCCTGGGATCGAGCCCCACATCAGGCTCTCTGCTCCGCGGAGAGCCTGCTTCCTCCTCTCTCTCTCTCTGCCTGCCTCTCTTGCCTACTTGTGATCTCTGTCAAATGAATAAATAAAATCTTTAAAAAAAATATGTCCTAAATAAGAAATAATTCAGGCAAAGTAATTGGGAAATACTTCACAGAGGAGACAGCATTTGAGCTAGAGCTTAAAGAATAAGTTGGATTCCATAGGAAGAGAAGTCAGGGCTGAGGAACAGCAAAATTGAGGACAGGAACTTTAAAAAAAAAAAAAAAAAGAGGAACAGTGCATTTGGAGAATAAGGAGGATTTCTTTGTGGGTAAATCATATATACAGTAAAGAGCTGTGTATAAGATTCCTACTGTTTCAGACATCGGTGCTGAATGCCAATGGTTTTCCTTGCTCCTGGTAAAATTGCTGTTGGATATTTAGGAAATATTTAGCATGACAGGTGACATTTAAGATGAGGTCTTAACTTTAAAAAAAAAAAAATAGGAACCTGGGGGTGCCTGGGTGGCTCAGTCAGTTAAGTATCTGTCCTTAGCTCAGGTCATGATCCTGAAGTCCCAGGATCATGTCCCGCCTCCGGCTCCCTGCTCAGTGAGAAGCCTGCTTCTCCCTCTCCCTCTGCCACTCCCCCTGCTTGTGCTCTCTCATTCATGTGCTCTCTCTCTCTCAAATACATAAAATAAAATAAAATGGAAATATGAATCTGATTCAGGTGTTCACTCAGCAAACTCTAAATTTAGCATCTATTTTTTATTACGGATACACAGATCAGAAAGATATTACTCAAGATGTACATTAACTTGGGGTGCCTGGGTGGCTCAGTGGGTTAAAGCCTCTGCCTTCGGCTCGGGTCATGATCCCAGGGTCCTGGGATCGAGCCCCACATCAGGCTCTCTGCTCCGCAGAGAGCCTGCTTCCTCCTCTCTCTCTCTCTGCCTGCCTCTCCGCCTACTTGTGATCTCTGTCAAATAAATAAATAAAATATTTTTTAAAAAGTACATTAACTGGTAAGTGAAGCCATGAGAAAAGAACTCCCCAAGCTCTCAGTGCCACCACCCCCTCTGCCATCTGTCCCATCCACTGGGAGCAGTGTTCCTAGCCTAGCTCAGCCCCCCACGTAGGCACCACGTCTCATCCCTCACCTACTCCAGGATATCACTCTACACTGACTCTTCTTTCCTCAGTTTTTCCCACACTAGTGGATCATTCATAGAAGCATAGAAACATACTGACTTCCCCCCACCCCGCTCCCCCCGCCCCCCGCCCCCGCCTCCGCATTTAAAAACCCTCTACTAGCCTCCTTTCTCTTTCCAGGTTCTGTATCATTTCCGTGTTCTCTTTTGTAGCCAAAAATCTTGAAGAACGGTTTCTAATCATTGTCTCTGATTCCTCTCCTTACATATTCTCTTGAACCCATATATTCTTTTTAAGCCTCAATCTGCGCAGGCTCTCACCCCCATCGCTCTCCAGAATATTCTTATTGTGGCCCCCAGGGACCTCCACATGGCTAAACCCAGAGTCAACTTTTAGCGCCCATTTTACTTGACCTGTCAGTAACATTTGATCAGTCTCTACCCTTGGAAACACCTTTATCTCTTAGTTTCCAGAAACAATAGTCTCCTGGTCTTCCTGCCTCACTGGCTGTTCCTTCTCTGTCACTTTGGTTCATTTCGCCTATCTTTGGAATCCCTGGAACTCTGTCCTTAGACCACCTCTCTTCTCTATCTATACCCACTTCCTTGGCAATCTCTTCCAGGCTCATGGCTTTCAAATCTGTCTGCTACTGACTCCTAAATTTATATCTCTCATCCAGAGCTTTTCAGCCTCAGCACTGTTCATGTTTGGGACCAGATAAGTCTTTGTTGTGGTGAACTGTGCTGTGCTTTGTGGGACGTTCAGCAACATCCCTCGTGTCTAGGCAGTGGGTGCCAGTGGCATTCCACCAGTTACAGCAACCAGAAATGTATCCAGGCCTTGCCAGATGTCCCCTGGGGATAAAATCACATCTCTCTCGCACCTCTCCCCATTAAGAACCACGGTTTCTAGTCTGAACTTCTCCCCCAAACTCCAGATTTGTATATTCAGCTGTCTACTTGACACTTCTGTTTGAATGTCTAATTATCCATATTTAACATGATCAATACCAGGCTTCTGATACATCTTTCTAAACACAATCCTCCCTCAGACTTTGCATCTTAGTTCATTGTGTATCCATCCTTCTAGCTGCTTAGGCCAAAAACCTTGGTGTTTTCTTGACTCCCCTCTTTCTCTCATACCTACATCATGATTCATCAGAAAATCTTACGATCCTTTCCTTCAAAATATGTCTAGAATCTGAAACCTTCTCACTACTGCTGTCCTGGTCCGGGACACCACCATTTCCCACCTGTATTGTTACAACTGCCTCACCCTTGACCCTACAGTCTCATCTCTACACCGAAGCCTCCAGGGGTTACCTGTCTTACTCAAAAGTAAAAATCAGAATCCTTACAGTAAGCTACCAGGCCTCATGTGATCTCATCTTCATGCTCCCCTCCATCCCCTTCCTTAACATCTCCGGTCTTATCTCTTACTACCCAATATCTTCACTCCAGCCACACTAGCCTCCTCTCTGTTCCCTGGACATACCAGGCCTCAGTCCCTTTGCACTTGCCCTTCCCCCAGATAGCTTCCCTTGCCCCATTCAGGTCTTGGCTCAGATGTCAGTTTCTCAGTGAGGCCTTCCTTGACCTCAGGATTTAAAATCTCACACCACCACCACCACCTCCAACTCTCTTTCAAACTGGCTGTATTTTTCTGCGTAGCACTTTCTTCATCTCATGTGCTATAGAGAGGCAGTGCCACGTCATGCTTAGGAAAACAAACTCTGAAGCCAGATTACCTCGGTTTGTATCTTGACTCGGTCACTTTCAAGATGTAAGACCTTGGCTTCTCTGAGCCTCACTTCCTTTGTAAAGTGGGATTGTTTTTATCTCATGAGAACCTCACATACAGTGATATGAGCTCACCGTTATTATTACTGGTGTTATTATTGCATTTTACTTATTAATTGCATTTATCTTCCCCTTCTTCCATTGGAATATAAATCCCATGAGGGAAGAATTTTTTTTTTTTTTTTTTACTTTGCTTATTGCTGTATTCAAAGCTTCTAGAACAGGGCCTGGTACATAGTAGGCAGTTAATAAATATGTGTTAATCAAATTGTTACCTCTGGAAAGAGCAGTGGGGAGAAGAAAGATCCAGGAGACTTGAGCTCTATGTGTACTATTTAAAACTTTTGCCAGAACAATGTATTCATGTATTACTTGTATCCTCAAAAAGCTTGTAGGCTTATGTGAAAAAAAGACATGTAGACAAAGGAATTCCTAGAGGATTGCTAATATGAGAGTTGAGTTGTAACAGATGCACAGTTCAGATAAAGTACCAAGGGGTGGGGCCGCCTTCCCGGCAAGGGAATAGTATGTGCAAAAGCAAAGAGGTATGAGACACAGTAGCAGCTCTGACAGCTGGAAGCAGTGGAAATTGAGAGGACTTGTCAGTGTTCTATGCTATTAAACGTTCCATTGTGTCCTTCTCTCTCATCCCCTCCTATCTTCCAGCATCTCCAGCTAAGTGTTTGGCTGTAATTAGAAAATTATTACTCCATTAAAGCAAAATATTTGGGTGGTTTTTTTTTCTCATTCTTTTCCAGAAGGTCTTTTTCTGGGTTCCTGCTTCCTATGAATTCCATTAATTTTGTTTCATTATACCACTTCACATTTGACTCTAGCTTCCTTTGGTGTCCTTGGTTTTTTATTATTAAGAAACTCACATATAGGGCGCCTGGGTGGCTCAGTTGGGTAAGCGACTGCCTTCAGCTCAGGTCATGATCCTGGGATCCTGGGATTGAGTCCCACATCGGACTCCCTGCTCAGCAGGGAGTCTGTTTCTCCCTTTGACCCTCTCCCTTCTCATGCTCGCTCTTTCTCTTTCTCATTCTCTCTCTCAAATAAATAAAACCTTAAAAAAAAAAAGAAACTCACATATAACTTCTATCTGTGGAATATAGTGAAAAAAGAGGAAGATATAGATGATAGATCGATTCTTATTATATAGCTTTGTTTAGGAGCACAGTTGTTCAACTCAATTACTTTAATAATTAAAATCTAAGATCCTTTAAGTGTTAATCCCTCGTTCCTTACCAAAGACTGAAAAGTGAAAAACCTCTTTTTCCAACACATGATGCAAGAGTTTTTGAGATTGACTTTTTTTTTTTTAAGATTTATTTATATATTTGAGAGAGAGTGTATAGGGACATGGGTGCAAGTTGGGGGAGGGGGAGAGGGAGGGAGAGAGAGTCTCAAACAGACTACCCCGCTGAGCGCAGGGCCAGACCGAGATCTGTCTTGTGACCCATGAGATCATGACCTGAGCCAAAATCATGAGTCAGTCGCTTCACCTACTGAGCCACCCAGACGCCCTTTGAGGTTGACTTTTTAAAATCAGGGCTTTGGGAGCATCAGGGTAGCTCAGTTGGTGAGTGACAGACTCTTGATTTTGGCTCTGGTCATGATCTTAGGGTTGTAAGATCGAGCCCCACCTCAGGCTCCGGGGTGGGCACCTACTTAAGATTCTCTCCCTTTCCTTCTGCTTCTCCCCACCTCTAAATAAATAAAATAAAATAAAATCAGAGTTTTTTTCTGCCCACCTTGCTTCTCTCCATAAAGTTGGAAACGATGACACCACAACCAAGACAAGCAGTAGCATTAACCCCCTCTGTTAGCTCCTGGTACCATCTTCGTTTATATGCTGTCTCACATTGAGTTGTGATTGTGTATCTATCTCTAGGAGTCCTTTAAAGGTAGGAATCGGGGAAGGGAGGGAAAACTGAATGGGAAAAAATCAGAGAGGGAGACAAACTATGAGAGACTCTTGACTCTGGGAAACGAACTGAGGGTTGTGGAAGGGGAGGGAAGTGGGGGATGGGATAACTGGATGATGGGCATGAAGGAGGGCATGCGATGTGATGAGCACCAGGTGTTATATGCAATTAATGAATCAGTGAACACTACATCAAAAACTAGTGATGTACTATATGTTGGCTAATTGAATTTAAATTAAATAAATAAATCTCAATATCCTCCCCCCAAAAAAGCTAAAAAACAAAAATCATTCTTCTGCTGTTGTGTTTTTAAACATCGTCTAAATTTGGGGTATAGATACCAATATGTTCCTCGCCCATAATTTTTAAAGCATTCTGCAGTGACTCATCAAAGTCCTCAAATAGATACTTTTTAAAAAGTCACAATGGCCCTCGGAAACAAAATTAGACTTGACAAATATAAATAGTATTTTCTCTTTGCAGTCAAGAATGTGGGGTCTTGTTGATATACAGAGGAGGACATTGAAGTATAATTTCAGTGAAGTTACTTCTTTTCTTTGTACTGGTTGCAGAGCCTGAAGTGAAGCAGAAATCACCTGGTAAATTCCCGTAGGGCTTCCCAGCACATTTGTTTCGTTCTTACTGTAAGTCACCAGTCAGAGACTTCTTTGTGTTCTCTCAAGAAAGCAATGCTCCCTCATTCCCCGATACTCGTTTTCAACTGGCCAAAAACCAGGCCACACAGAAGTGCCTGGATTTCAGTAGGGAAATAAATAAATTTCACTTCTACTCCTTTCCCTCTACTTCATCATCTTTTTTTTTCTTTTGCAAAGGAGTTTGGAATTTAAGTCCTCCCAAGTCCAGAATCTGCCAGATCTAAAAGTGCAAAACAATGGTAATGATAGGTACCTACCTGGTCATCCCTCCAGCCCTCTGCTACAGACCTGTCTCCCCAGAGTGACACTTACCACACTGCCCCCAGATTCCTGTATCAAAGCGAAGGCTCTCTGGCCAACATGTAGCTATTTAAGATTTTATTTATTTGAGAGAGAGAGAGTGAGTGAGCAGGAGGGAGAAAGAATCTGAAGCAGACTCCAAGCTGAGCACAGAGCCCAACTCAGGGCTCAATCCCATGACCACGAGGTCACGACCTGAGCTGAAACCAAGAGTTGGATGCTTAATGGTAGCTATTTTAATGAGTTCATTTATTTAGGATGCCATTATTGGGGCCCTACTAGGTATCAGCCTGTGTGCTGAGCCCTGGAGATCCAAGCTGAAGTCCTAGACCCGCCATAAGCAGCTCACAGTCTAGTGCAGTGGACAGTAACAGGGAGAGGACCTGAGGAGTAAGAACACAGAGCTAAAATACCGGGACAACAAAGATTGTTGCAGGGATGGGAGGGATCCCACCAGCCTGAAGGAGTTTGAGAAGGCTTCACAGAAAAGGTGACTTTCAGTCCTCGCCTTAAAGGATAAAGAGGATTTCGTCAGACAGAGAAGGGCTGTCTGTTGTTTCAGACATAGGACTTAAGAGCACAGCATACAGCAGGGAAAGCTCAGGAGGTGTTTGGGGGAGAGCAAGTGGCTGGGTGCTGCTGGGCGGCCTGGTAGGAAGTGGAGCCAGACGAGCGAGCAGCAGTGTGCATGGTACCCGGGGCGCAGGTTCCAGAGCCTGAGCTTGAAGCCCAGCTGAGCCACTTGCTGGCTGTGGTGAACTTGGCAAGTCACTTCACCCCTATAGCTTGGTTCCGTTATCTTTCAAATGAGGATAATGGCATCTTGTTCACACATACATATACACATACACATGTGGCTTAATACAGTTATCAGGAACAAAATAAATACAAGTGTTAGTTAATTATGAGGATACATTATGAAGGGCCTTGAGTTTTAATCTGTACAGTATTCCGTAAGCAAAAGTACGGTTTTCAAGCTGACGAAGTGAAAGTACGCAATAGGATACCATCTGTGTTTTAGAAAATCAACTCTGGTGCCACTTTGCAGAGTCCCCCAGCTAAGGAGGAGACTAGAGGCACAGTCCACGTTCTGAGGCCATTTTAAGAGTCAAACAAGAGGTGTTGATGTAACATGGTTCTCAGTTAATACGGCAGCCTTGCCCTTAAAAATTCTGGGTCCCGGGGCACCTCGGGGGCTCAGTTGGTGAAGCGAACGACTTTTTTTTTTTCAAGATTTTATTTATTTGACAGAGACAGTGAAAGAGGGAATACAAGCAGGGGGAGTGGGAGAGGAAGAAGCAGGCTTCCCACGGAGTAGGGAGCCTGATGCAGGACTTGATCCCAAGACCCTGGGATCATGACCTGAGCCAAAAGCAGATGATGAATGACTGAGCCACCCAGGTGTCCGAAGCATCTGACTTTTGATTTCAGCTCAGGTCATGGTCTCAGGGTCATGAGATTCAGCCCTGCCTCAGGCTCTGTGTTCAGCATGGAGTCTGCTTGAGATTTTTCCCCCTCCCTCTTCTTCCCTTCTATTCTTCTCCCCACTCGTGCTCTCTCTCTCTCTAAAATAGATAGGTAGATGGATAGATAGATAAATTTTTCAAAAATTGGGGTCCTAACTAGAAATTTCAAACTGGAAATCTCAGTCTTAACAGATCTTACAGGTTTAGTGCTAAAAAACAGGGAGAAGCTTGGGGAAGAGCACTGAGGGGCGTTCCTTCTAGTCCACAAGTTTGAGTGTTCAACTGATGCTTCTCTTCTGCACCCACAGATCAGACCAGTACCTCTTGAATACTAATCATGATATCCTTCATTCACTTCTATGTCATGCGCAAGATAATCTATTTTTGGAGATGCTTTTTTTTTCCTTTGAGTAACCTCCAATCTACTGCTCAGTTTCCTAGAGGAAGTTCTGGCTTCTGGACTGCACAGCCGAAGCAGGGAGAGCTCTCAGGTGACATCGAGGTCAGAGAGCAGAAGATGAGATGGTGATGGCGAGGTGAAGAGAATGGCGTGACTTCCCCCCTGGCGTCGCTGCAGGCTTTCCCTGCTGACCACGGGTGTTGGAGAAGAGCCTTGGGTTTTGTGCTTGTCGTTCTAACCCAACTCCAAGTAGCTTGCTAATTCATGGACAGTTGACACAGACACCAAGACGCCCAGTGATGAGCTGAGAATAAGTCTGTGCCCTAGCCCACTTTTCTCGTGGTTTCCTTATCAGATAAAAATATTCCTTGTATTTGACAGCACAGTCACTTCAGTTTCTGATGAATTTTGTTGGGATCTTACTTGAGAAAAGGGTTATCAGAGCTCAGAGGAGTTTAAAAAATAATCATTTGATGCTCACGCTATGCATCCTCTCTTCTCCTGACCCCTTTTACTTTTCATTAACCACATTCCTGCACACTTCATTTTTTTGAAAACTCATCATGTTTCTGTAAAGAACCATCCAAAAATTGTTCCTACATTGCAGTTTTCTGTGGCACTGAAAAACCATGTATGACTACAATAAAAATCCATTTTGTGAAAAGATACAAGTTTTTATTTCTTTGGGGTTAATAACTATTTATGGGAATTCATGAGATGAGGGATGAGTTGGCTTTACATCAGACATAGAGAAGGCACTGCTTCCATCCAAAGGATATTTAAAGTATGTCAAAGCAAATGATAAATTCTGGTGTCAATTTCAATTCTCTTGAAAGCAGTGGTTGTGGGGATGTTACTAATGCCAGGAAGTTATGGCATCCTCAAATCCTAGCAAAAACAGCATAGCACAATCCTTCCCTGGTCTTCTGTAAGCCCTTTATATATTTTTTTACTTTCTTTTGATGTTCAACATGAAATATTCGGTAGCCACAGACAGCCTAAGTTCATATCTGTCACAGTTGTTAGGCTTTGAGAATGCTGTTTAGTCTCCCTGTGGCTCAGTGTCCTCATCTGTAAAATAAGGGTAATAGACCTGGAGGGGCTCAGTTAGTTAAGCACCTGACTCTTGATTTCAGCACAGGTCATGATCTCAGGGTCTTGAAACAACCCCACGTTGGGCTCCGTGCTCACTGGGGAGTCTGCTTCTCTCTCTCCCTCTCTCCTTCTCCCTTTGCCCCTCTCCCCACTTGTCCACTCTCTCTCTCAAAAAATCTTTTTAAAAAATGAGAGTAATAGGGGCACCTGGGTGGCTCAGTGGGTTAAGCCTCTGCCTTCGGCTCAGGTCATGGTCCCAGGGTCCTGGGATCAAGCCCCGCATCGGGCTCTCCGCTCAGCGGGGAGCCTGCTTCCTCCTCTCTCCCTGCCTGCCTCTCTGCCTACTTGTGATCTCCGTCTGTCAAATAAATAAATAAATCTTTAAAAATAATGAGAGTAATAAAGTACCTTCCTCATAGGATTATAAGGATTAGAAAAAATATATAAAGCACTTAGAACATTGCAAACACTAATAATAGACAGTAAGATTGATTCCTATCTCCGACCTGGGGACACAAAATCAGTATACAGAAAGATCAGATTCCTGTCAACTCTCCCACTGCACTAATCAGCAGCTCAAGAAATAAGAGAAAAAATAAAGGCCTTTCTAGCCATCTCCCTTTTCCCCATTCCCTCTCCCTTTTCTCCATGGTTTAACTCACACTCATGTGAAGTCCTAAGACTTTGTCATATTATAGCTAAGAGCTAAGATCTAAATTCCTTTCCTTTTTTTTTTTTCTTTGTGGGTCACTTTAGGTACATTTTAAAAAATTTTTCCCTTTTTTAAATTAAAAAAGTGAAACTGCCTTCATTTGGGGAGACATTATTTTAATTGCAGCATTTTATGAGTCACATAGTTTTTTCAAATAAACAGAAACCTCCTTCCAAGCAGGATTATGTGTGCCTCCCTTCCTCCTGGCAAGATAACTCTTTGGAGTTCTTGAGAACTCCAGAAGAGAGACTTCTCTGGGACACGTGGGTGGCTCAGTTGGTTAGGCGGCTGCCTTAGGCTCAGGTCGTGATCCCAGGGTCCTGGGATGGAGTCCCACATCAGGCTCTCTGCTCTGCGAGGAGCCTGCTCCTCCCTCTGCCTGCTCTGCCGGCTGCTCCCTCTGCTTGTCCTCTCTAACAAATAAATAGAATCTTAAAAAAAAAAAAAAAAAAAGAAAAAGAACAGACTTCTCGGGGTACCTGGGTAGCTCAGTCAGTTAAGCAACCAACTCTCGATTTCAGCTCAGGTCATGATCTCAGGGTCAAGGCATCAAGCCCCGCCTTGTGCTCCCCACGCGGGGAGTCTGCTTAAGGTTCTCTGCCTCTCCCTCCACCCCTTCCCCCACACACGCCCTCTCTCACTCACTCTCTCTAAAATAAATCTTAACAACAACAAAAAAAGAACAGATACTTTTTTTAAACCATTCCTGTTATTATTTGCCTGCTTCCATTGTGTCTACTCAACTAAGGATACCAAGAAGTGTAAAAAGTGAGCCTTACCCTCAGGATGTTTGATGCCAGAAGGTGGCATTTCTGGGGTGCCTGGGTGACTCAGTCAGTTAAGCCTCTGCCTTTAGCTCAGGTCATGATCCCATGGTCTTGGGATCGAGCCCCTCATTGGGCTCCCTGCTTGGCGGAGAACCTGATTCTCCCTCTCCCTCTGCCTGCTGCTCCCCTACTTGTGCTCTCTCTCTCTCTGTCAAATAAATAAATACCTTTTTTTTTAAGTTGGCATTTCTTTATTAAGGATCAAAGACTTACATACATTTTTTAAAATATTTTATTTATTTATTTGATAGAGACACAGCGGGAGAGAGAGCACAAGCAGGGAGAGTGGGAGAGGGAGAAGCAGGCTTCCCGCTGAGCAGGGAGCCCAATACAGGACTTGAATCCAGGACCCTAAGATCATGACCTGAGCCGAAGGCAGCCACCTAATGACTAAGCCACCTAAGTGCCCGTTACATACATTTTTTTAATATTCTTTTTAGAGACAACCCGGCATGTTCACACATGAGTTGTGGGGGGGTTGGGGAGAGCATCCCAAGCAGACTCCATGCCCAGTGCACAGAGCCCAACTCAGGGCACGATTTCTCAACCTGAGCCACAGTCAAGAGTCCAGTACTTAGCCAACTGAGTCACCCAGATGCCCCAAAGACTTACGTTTTCAAGATTTACAAAGCTGATTACATTATTAGTGGCCCTTTATTTTTACCCTTTAAAAATAGCATTTTCCTTGAAGTCTCATGTGCTTTTAATGACTCTCTTCCATAGATTGAAAGGCCCTCGTCAAATGTCTCATTTACTCTACAAAGCCAAGGCACTGTTTTTAGCTAACCGTTTGGGCAGCAAGTTTTTGCCCAGTAAACTTGCAAGCAGCAACTCAACAGTCCTATCGCTGATAGCTCCTTTCTTCCTCCCTTACGGGGAGTGGCTTATAAAACAGTTAAGTGAAGAATAAAGTTGCTGGCAGTTGCGTCCTACCCACGATGATGCCGTTACGGAGGTCACCCCATCACGAGTCCTCCCAGTATCCTCGCTCCACCAAAAGAGAGAAATTGGCTTGAGTCATCTTTGTGGCTTGTGTGTATCATGGTATCAAGCTCACTGAGGAGACAGTGCTGTGACAATGTGTTTTAAAAAAAAAAAAAAAAGCACCAGTAAATTCTCACTCTGAGATTTCTCACTTAAGATTTGATCCTTGGAGGGACGCCTGGGTGGCTCAGTTGGTTGGACGACTGCCTTCGGCTCAGGTCATGATCCCGGAGTCCCGGGGATCAGGCTCCCAGCTCCACGGGGAGTCTGCTTCTTCCTCTTTCTCCTCGATCATGCTCTCTCTCACTGCCTCTCTCTCAAATAAATAAATAAAATCTTTAAAAAAAAAAAAAAAAAAAAAAGAATTGATCCTTGGAAACAGCCCCAAGTCAAAGATCCCAATTCAGGTGCCACGAGGTTCACCTGGTGAGACAGAAGTCAACTGAAGAACAGGCCTGGGATGAGTGTGGCCCAGGATGAGTGTGGGTAACAGGACCACGGGAGGCAAAGCGAAGGGAGGTGGGCAGGACAATAAGAGGAGGCAGAGAAGCAGTACAGGTTAGTGAAAGAAAAATCCAGAGATTTATGTAACAACTTCAGGAGCAAATAGGCAGGAAAGGTTCTTCAGCCCACATGCATCTGTTCTGGAATCTGAAAATTACTTGGGAGGGTTCTGATATTTTACCAGTCCCTCTGCCTAATGTTCCACAAAACTCTAGCACAAGGACCCCAGTACCTTGCACAGAGCAGACACTCAAATATTCGTTGACTTTTCAAAGGAGGAGAAAGGAGGAAGATGGGGCAAATCATGAATCACTTGTCTCCCATAAGCCAGAATCTATTTAAATTATAAATCCAAACCGCTCTCATCCGCCTGGCCAGTAAGCCCTCAAAAGAGCATGCCTCCTACTTTTTCCTCCCCAGTATACTGGGACATTTTGCTTCCTCATTTATGAAGATGCCCTGGATTTTCTGATTCCCTTTAAAGCACTTTTTCAACAGGTAGCGAGAAACAGAGATGGTGGAAAGGGAGAGGAGTGTGTGTGTGTGTGTGTGTGTGTGTGTGTGTATACAAAGCCTAAACAGTGGACTGGAGTCAGAACACCTGGATTCTAACCCATTTAGCTAGTAACTTGCTGTGTAAACTTGGGCAAGTGGATTGATCTGCCATGCCAATTCCTCATTTTCCAAATGGGAATAATATTAATTCTGTATACCTCACAAGGTGGCACTAAAGATTTAAAGAAATGATATATAAGAGCATTTTGAAAGGATAAATGTATCAGTCTAAAATAGAGGAATCAATTACTCTGGTAAATGAAAAGAGGTTAAGAGGAATATCATTGGGATTAGGAGGAAAGGGGGTGACTGGGGAAAGAGAAAAGCCCCTCCTTCATTTGACAGATGCCAGAAAAAGCCAAGACCACCCCATTCCTGAAACCACAAAATTGGTCAATATTTTCTTTTATCTTGAGACACTTCATTTTCCCTGCTCTTGTGTGCCAGGGATTTGTATTCATTTTGTGGTTACTGCATGTCTACCATATGCCAGGCAATGTTTCTGTTAGCTTATTATCCTTCAATAATTAGCCCTAGAGGGCAATACTTGCAGATTTTCATAGGACTTCCACAGGTCCTCTCCTATATTCCACTAACTTTCCTTGTTGATAGAATTGGCAGTTCATCCCTTACCGTTTAATATGTTGAGGAACAGAGTCCTGACGAAATTCAGTGACTTGGGGTGCCTGCGTGGCTCAGTGGGTTACATGCCCGACTCTGGGTTTCGGCTCAGGTCATGATTTCCGGGTGCATGATGGAGCCCAGCATGGGGCCCCTGCGCTCAGTGTGGAGTCTGCTTGTCCCTCTCCCTCTGCACCCTCTCTCTTTCTCAAATAAATAAAATCTAAAATTTAAATTAAAAAAAAATATTCAGTGACTTGACCAAAGGCCACAAAGTAGTGAAGATGAAACTGGTACCCAAACCTGGGTTTCCTGACTCCCCACCTGCCCTTAAATATGTACATGGAAAAAATGAGGCTAAGATGTTGGTCTGTCAGCTCCTAGGCAGATCTGGTGTAGGAGGCATCAGCAGAGGTCTCTCCAGTCAGGGCATCCTCTGGGCACAGAGCCCTTCCCTCCACTGGACTGGGATGGGGTGCTTCCAGGTGAGGGCAGCAGAAAGAGATAGAGAGGAAGTTCTAGCCTCACCTGGAGCTTATATTTAAAGCCACATGGTACTCTAGACGATGGCTTTGGAGACGGAGAAATGTACTCCCGCCAGTACTTACCGTATGTGTCTGCATATCCCTGGGCCATCCCGAGTCTCACTCTTCTCCATGTGCAATGGAGATCACACGTATGTCCACTTCGTACATAGGAGGCTCAAAGAAGGCCTGAGGCTTTGCAAACTGGTAGCAATGTGGATTAATACGAACTCCACTCCCCCCGAGCGCCCCAACCATCCATACCCCCCTCCTCCGGGCACAGAAAACTTTTCCCCAACACCTGACCTACCCAGGCCACTATCTCCACCACCCAGGGAGTGTGAATTCCAGATGTCGGTTCTCCGTCAGGCGAGCGCCCTCCCACCTCCCGCTCCTGTTTTTGTTTCGCCTTTGGGAGGGAGACCATCTCCATCTAGGTTCTCTCGGTCTTGCTAGATCTCTCTCCATTATTCGTTCCCGCCGCCTCCGCGGGCCGTCCGGGCAGGTCGGGCGGGTCGCTGTCTCGGGCTCCACCCCAGGCTCCGGCCGCAGGTGCGAGCGTGGGTCCCGCGCCCTCCCCACCCCCCACCCCCCACCCCCGGCCCCGGGAGCCGCTCTCTCCCGCTGGGTTTAGGTCTGTCTTCTTCACCCTCGGCGAGTCAGAAACAAAGGAGGGGGGGTGGGGGAGCGCACCATCTCCCGCTCCGCGATTCGCCCTTTATTCTGAACTCGCAACGTCAGCGGGCCCGCGGATGGAACCGCGGGGCGCGGGCCGGAGAGCTGGCGGCGGGGGCGCGCGGGGGCCCGGGCCGCGTGGGCGCCGGGATGGAGGGCGCCGAGGGGCGGGGAGCGGGCGTGCGTGTGTGTGCGAGTGCGAGGGAGGCCGGCCTTTAGTGTAACCGGAGCTACAAAGAAGGGGAGAGTCCGGGAGAGGGAGGGAGGAGCGGCGGCGGCGGCGGCGGCGGGGGGCAGCTCCGCCAGCCGGCCCCTTCCCCCCGCGCCCGCGCCCACCCGGAATGATGAAGAAGAACAATTCCGCCAAGAGGGTGAGTGCGCCCGCCGCCCGCCGCTCCCAGGACCCCGGCCCCGCGGCCCCGGCGCCGCGCCGGGGGGCTTTTGTGTGCGGACTTGGGTCGGGGCTTGGACTTGGCTCACTTTGCGCCCGCCCCCCGCGCCCCCTCCCCCGGGCCCGGCCGCCGCCTGCGTGCGCGCGGCTGCGGCCCCGAGACAATGAGAAATAAAATAAAATGCCGTTCATCCCGGCGCGGCGCGGACCGAGGCTGCGGGAGCGGGCGGGGGACCTGGCGGCCAGCCCGAGGCCACCCTCCGCCCAGGCCGGGCCCCGGCGCCCCCTCCTCTCGCACTTGGAGTTGTTTATGTGGAGGAAGCGGGAGGGCGGCAGGGCGTGTAGGGGGGGAGAGTTGCCCAGAGTGAAAACCTTCCGAGAAGTGGGGAGCGAACGCGGGGCGCCCTGAGTCCAGCCTCTGGGGGTTTGGGGGGAGCCGTCACGGGAAAGCCGGGGACAGGGGAGCCGAGGGGGGGTCGTGAGGGCCGGAGTGAGACGGGGAGAAGGCGACAGCCACCTAACCGGAAGGTTCTGCTCTTGCCCTGGGCCAGGGGCTTCAGGATGGCAACCATCCGTCCGCACCACCTGAGAAGGTCGGCTGGGTCCGGAAATTCTGCGGGAAAGGGATTTTCAGGGAGATCTGGAAAAACCGTTATGTGATGCTGAAGGGGGACCAGCTGTACGTCTCTGACAAGGAGGTAGGTGCCCTTTGCCTCCTCTGTCCCCGTTTCCTCATATTCCCCCGTTTTGTCTCCCGACAGGGTACTCCCTTACCTCTGTCTCCTCCTTCCCTCGCCCCCTATTTTGTTCCAGAAGCAAGTTCAGCAGTTCGGTTGGTCTCTACCCCTGTTAGATCTGCAGAGAAAGGTTACCCTTTCTCCAGAAGCCCCGAGTAAGAATTGGAAAGTTGAGTGTGCATCTTAACTTAATGATTTTGCTTTGCAAACACCTTTCCGACAAGGATGACAACCTCCCTCCCAAGGTGTCCCAGAGTTCTAAGTGTCCCCTGCTGCCCCCCTACCCTATACTAGCAGCTAGCTGAAGGTGGGATTTTTTTTTTTTCCTTTGCCCCGGCTGCTGAAAAGGCATATGCAGGTCATATCACAAGGGCAGCTGCCCCAGTCACAGAAAACAAGTGCGCAACCCTGGGTCAGTCTCGTATGACCTCAGGCAGAGTATCTGTGAGGGGTAGTTATTTCTATTGAAGCCAACATTCCTAACCAGTATGCTGCCCACTCCATTTAAAAAAAAAAAAAAAAAAAAAAGGCAGCAGCAAGGAACTCATTCTCCACCCTATTCCTAACTTCCCCCCCAATTGTATCAGAAAGCAGACAAATGGAGTCAGGAACCCCTGTCTGTCCCCGGGTAGTTAAAATGAAAACCACAGTCCACATTCAGAACCTGAGCCCAGATCACTGAATCCACACTCTTCTCCCTTTTATCTCTATTTCTTGAGATCAGTAACACCTGAGAAATTGACATTGCCCTCCAGGAGTTGGACGTCATTCCAGTCCCTACTTCTGAGACTGTGCCCGCATTAGGCTAGGAGACTGTGCTGTGCTCCCCTGGTTGGGTGGCCCTTCCTCCCCCAATCCTGTGTCCCACCCAACCCACTCCCCCAGCCCTGGGCCTAACTGGGAAGTCCACCCTGATTTCTAACCTCTTCTGCTTTCTGCAGTAGACTATATTTAGTAAATAAATCCTTTTATGGTAATGAAACAGACACATGCGCAGTCCTAGAGAAAAAGTATTCATCTGAACACGTGTACCTAGCCGAGTAGGGGAGAGCTGAGCTGTGCCCAGGCCCAAGCGATCCCTCTTCTGGGTGTTTCGACCTGACAGTTTAGGCTAAGCTGGGAACTTGGTGATGGAGGGCGGAGAGAGAAGGCTTTGATAGTAGGATTTCTTTTTAATGGCCACTTCCACCCCATCCCAAATCCTATAGAAGATTTTTCCACAATTTGCTGGCTTTCCAGTTTTAAAATAATAATAACGAGCAAGTGTCAAAGTGTATCTCCTGTCTTCCCCGAACTTAATAATGGCAGGAAACTCTGGTGAGCAATCAGGGAGAACTTCCCACACGTCAAAGGGGAACCATGAGAACAGTGAAAGGGGAGAAGGAACCAGACCTCTTTTCTTGTTTGTGTTTGTCTGAAGAACAGAGTCTGGGAGCAAAAGAGCGTGCTTGCTCCCTGTTTGTGGAGGAAGGAGTACAGAGATGGGGGAAGGATGGAATGACCTCAGCTTCCAAGGCTTGGTGTCCTGTGAGTCAGGAACATCTGACCTATCATGGGGCCCATTGCCCCCTGCTGAGAAGGGCGCAGGAGAAGTGGGAACAAGCCTACCATTACTCCTCCTCTTTGGAGCCCTTTTGGAGTCCATGCCACAGTGGGCCTGGACTTAGGGTGAAGGAAACAGAGGACTCTAGGCTCCATTCTGTCCACTTCCCACAAGCTCCAGAGCAGAATCTATTAAGATTCAAGATTTCTTTTTAAATGCAAAGCGTAATGTTTGTAATTTAGGTGTTAACACAATATTCCTAACTCTGTCCCCTCGAAATTTCAACAGCCTTTTTTGTTACTTCTCATAAAGGCAGGGTCTCCCACCAACCCCCATCAAAGAAATCCTTCTGTATGGGTTGTTATGAATCACTTTCCTCAGTCAAAGGGCATCTTATGATCATGGGGTTGAGGTATAGGCACAGAAACTAGATCTTGGGGAGATCTCCTGATAGAGGAAACTGGGTTCAGGGTCTCTTTTTTGGCAAGGGAAAATCCCTTTCTGTGGGCCCAGGGGAAAGGAAGGGTTAGCTTTGGAAGATCAGTCAATGAGACTTAGGGCGTTTGGTGGAGGAAAGGACAAGGGTCTCAGAGTTGTCCGTCTTCGGTGGGAACAGTAGTCTCCTCGTTCCGCTGTTTGTCTTGCCCCTTCTCCTACCGCTGCCCTATCAAGGCCTAACCTCTGTCACTGGCTCCTTCCTGGGGTTCCTCAGCTGTGTCCAGGGCAGAATATCCCCCCTCCCTCCCCTTTCCTTCTCCCTTCCCTTCCTGTAAGGAAAACAGAACAAGTGACTCTGTCCCGTGGCTCCATACACACACCCAGCACTTTCCTCTCTAAGAGTTCTGGCTGCTGCTGATAATCTCACGTCTGAGGAAGAAGGACAAGGGGACTGAGGCATCATCCTCCCTCCCTGCCCCATGTTTCTGGGAGTTGTTCTCAGACACCCCTTGTCGACATCTTCTCCACTGCCATCCACAGTCCTCCCGGGCCTCTGAGTCACTTAGCAGCCCAAAGCCAGGGAGCCCTGGAAAGGAGAAAGCCATGGAGGAGGCTCGCTAGGCCCAGGTATAGGCTGCCATTGACCCCAGAGGGGCTGTGGGATGAGCCTTCCTCCTCTGTGTCAGCCCCCTGGCCCCAGTGGCAAGTCCAAGTCCCAAGGACAGGCAGGGGCAAGACCGGAGACTGGCTGGGGAGTGGAAGAGAGACTCGCTCCCCCACTTCAAGGCTGCTGAGAACTAGGAGAGTAGATGAAGTTCCTCTGCCTGCGCACAGCTCGAGGGGAGGGGAGGTGTCTTCCAGGAGAGGTATGAAACTGCTTTTATCTGTTGGTTTAGTCTTTTTTTTTTTCTTAAGGATTTTATTTATTTATTTGACAGAGATCGAAAGTAGGCAGAGAGGCAGGCAGAGAGAGAGAGGGAGGAAGCAGGCTCCCTGCTGAGCAGAGAGCCCGATACGGGGCTCGATCCCAGGACCCTGAGATCATGACCTGAGCCGGAGGCAGAGGCTTAACCCACTGAGCCACCCAGGCGCCCCGGTTTGCTTAGTCTTAGCAGGACAAGCACTGGTGCTTTTCATCTCTCATCCCAGGAAAACAAAAACAGCTCATTCCCAGGCTCAAACGGCAGAGGGTGAAAGTGCTTTCCAATCCCAGTCTGTTGGTCTGAGACGGTGACTAAGTCCCTCTCCTCTTGCAAGCCAGAATAGTCCATAAGGCACAGCTTCAGAGTCCCAGGCCTTCGGGGAACACCTTAGCAGAGAGGAGAGACAACAGAGAGGTTTCAAACAGACGTTGGCAGAAATATTACTGGCATTTGCTTTGTGGCTCTCCACAGAGGTTGGTGGGATCAGAGGATGTAGAGAGAAGTGTGTTCTCTGTTGAGACATTGGGCAAGAGAGTGAAGGGCCAAATGCTGGCTAAAGGTGGGAAGGGTGCCAGAGAGAAGCCATGAGCAGGGAGGGCTCCATGTAGACACAGAGGAGAACTTCCTGGCAGGAAGATGCTTAGGCTCTCAAACTGGAACCATGGAAAGGAGCAGAATACAAGTCTGAAATTTCCTCCTCCGGGGACAGCCTGAGTGCATCTTTGTCCAGAGAGAGGTGGATGACTTAAACGGCTCTTGAAGCCTGCAAGTTTTCTCAGTAGCTCGAAGGGCAAACTGCAGGTGTATTTTTTGGCTTGTGTGAACAAACAACACAGGGGACTGTTGTTTCTATGGCTCTGAAGCTTCTGAAATGAAGGAGGTTGATGACTCTCTTTAGAATAGTATGTATTTGAGGAAGGAGTCAGGTCAGGGAAGAAAACCTGGTTGACTCAGTCAGGGGAGTGTGCGCCTTATCTTGGGGTTCTGAGTTCGAGCCCCAGGTTTGGTGTAGAGATTATTTTTAAAAAAATAATAAAATCTTGAAAAAAAATAAGCGACAGTATAAACGTTTAATAAGATGGGGGAGAGCAGAGGTAGCCCTCAAGACACCCCGTGATGCTGACCCTGTTTTTATCTTCTCCCTTGGGGAGATCAACAGCCATCCCAGTCTTGGTTTCTTCAGGATGGTAGGATTAACCTGTTAGCCTCTACGTAAGCCATGTCTTTTGAAGGACACAATGGGAGTCAGAGTGAAGAGAGACATCCTGGGGCTCTGAAAACAGCTTAGCTGAAGAGAGTGGGGCTAAGGCGTTTGCATGGAAACCCACCTGAAGAGTCGGGGCTTGAGGGCTCGCTCCCCAGGACCGTGCCCACTGTTGGCCCTGTGTGGGCTTTGGGTCAGACAGCTCTCCCACCCTGTACCCCCCCCCCCACACTGGGTTATCCTGCTTCCCAGGACTGGTCTAAATGAACAGTCCGAGGGAAGGCATGAGGTCGTTTTATCCTCAGCACCTCCCCTCTGACCCTCCCCCAGGTGAAAGATGAGAAAAATATTCAAGAGGTGTTTGACCTGAGCGACTACGAGAAGTGTGAAGAGCTCCGGAAATCCAAGAGCAGGAGCAAGAAAAACCACAGCAAGTTTACTCTTGCCCACTCCAAACAGCCCGGCAACACGGTATGTCGGTATGTCGTGCCTGCCTCCTGGGCCCCCAGGGAACGCAGAACACTTCAGCCCTTCAGGTTCTCTCCCGCCACTCTCGGCTCAGAGGCCCTGGGCTTGCCCTCCTGCCAGCTTTTGTTACTTAACCCGAGAATATCATGGCCGTTTCCCATCCTGCAGGCAAGCCAGCCTTTGAACTGTCCAACCACAGAGATCATCTCTCTCTCTCTGTCTCCCTCACACACAACATGCACACGAACGTCAGACATCCCTTGGAAGAAAATCAGTTTTCCCTGTACCCTAATACGTGAAGTTCTGAATCGACTTTCTCTGTCTGAGGGGACTCAGGGAAGTTCCTGTAACTTTCTGTTTACTCAAGCATTTAAAGATCTTTAGTTTAGTACCTGTCCTTTATTATTTATCAAACGTCCTATAATTATCTCCAATGACATGTTAATATCCATTACCCTTCCTAGCTCTTTTTGGTCATTTCTAAAACAACCTCTAACCTGTGGCATCTTTTAGGAATAGAGGCTGGTTTCCTTAGGTTACGGATGACTCCAGAAGCAGAATCTCTCTCCTAGGAACTGGGTCTAATTCCTTATTTCTTCACTGTCATAGTGAGGCACCAACCCTAAAATGCTGGCTGAACCAAGAATCTTCCCCTCACAGGCTCCCAACCTGATCTTCCTGGCCGTGAGTCCAGAAGAGAAGGAATCCTGGATCAGTGCCCTCAACTCGGCCATCACGCGAGCCAAGAACCGCATCTTGGATGAGGTCAGGAGGGCTTATCTGGAGGGGAGGAACACTAGGGCAGAGGCAATGACCATGACTCACTTAAAGGGACAGCTTCGGGGGTGGACCACTCTTAACTTGCTAGCCCCCAGGGCTAGACTTCTTTAGCTCCTTCTGCAAACCCTATTCCCCCACCTTCTCAGTCTCTCTGCCAACTCCTCTTTCCGTGCTTTGTGAAGCCAGGGGCCAGCCCTGGAGCCCCCACACATACAGTAGAGGCCTTGCCCTTGGATTTTCTCAGAAGCAGTTAATGAGGTGGGTTCATTTCCTGGTCCCAGGCATGTTCAGGCCACAGGGGCTGCAGGGGCAGAACAGTCTCTGAAGAGCACCCATGACTCACAATGCATCTCTTCAGGTCACCGTTGAGGAGGACAGCTATCTCGCCCACCCCACTCGAGACAGGGCAAAAATCCAACACTCCCGCCGCCCCCCGACTCGGGGACACCTGATGGCCGTGGTACGTAAGACTGTAAGAAAATAAAAACTCGTTGAAGGGCTGACTCTGTGTCGGTCGTCTCAGACAAGACTGTCCAGCCCACCAGAGGCATCCGTGGTACCAAGATCAAAGACCAGGGGAGTCCCTTCACCCCGTCCCCCTGCCTGATTCCTCCAAATCAGAAGTACTTCATTAGCACCTACTATGAGTTCTAAAGCCCTTGCCCTCAATAAATTGATCATTCTTTGTGGAAAATGGGATCTACCGCAAGGAAAGTGAACACAGAAGAGGCGAACACTGTACCGTGGAGTA
Organism: Mellivora capensis; assembly: GCA_004024625.1. NCBI lineage: Eukaryota > Metazoa > Chordata > Mammalia > Carnivora > Mustelidae > Mellivora > Mellivora capensis. The sequence goes on from PISX010014590.1 coordinate 28,284, forward strand.
GAAGCTAAGAGACCGTGGCAGCCTGCCTAACAGGGTGCAGCACTGGGTCACGTAGTCACCGTGAGGCTCACCGTGAACGCCTGGAACTCGAAGAGTGCTGCTTCCTGTCACTGTCCCAGCTCTCAGACTCTAGGGAGAGAGGCAGTCGGGGGTACTCGAAAGAACTCAGGCTTTTTAATCGCACAGAACCAGGTGCGAACCTAGGTTTGTGATTTACTCTCTCTGTGTGACTCCCTGAAGCCACCAGTCTTCAGCAGGGAAGGGGGGCAGTCACCATGCCTAGCCTGAGGGGCTGCTACGAGGAATGAATGATTGAAACAACATGAATATCAGTATACATGAGGCGCTGAATAGTGCCTGCGTTATTTTCTACTATAGTATTCTGGAACTAGAACAAGTTTGACTTGAAGGCAGGGGGTGCTGAGCTTTAAAGGGCAGAGGCGGTTCAAGGACACAGATGGAAAAGGACAGGGTATGTGTGTGGACCCTCCTGTGTGTGTCCAACCCAGTTTGATGTGTAGAATCCGTAAGACGGGGGGGAAAGGTGCTCTCCGGGAAGTTTCTAGTAAAACGGAGAATATGGGAAACGGGCAGGAGAATTTCCTGTAAATCACAGGAAAATGAGAAGTTCCGATCACTATCAAAGGAATAAGAAACAGTAAGAAAGTCCAAGGGCTCCGGCAGGATGGGGTGCTTCTCATTTAGGGAAGGCACCTTGAGGAGGAAAAGGACCAGTTTGCCTCTGTCTTTCAGACAGTCCCTCCTGAACCGCCTCCTGATGGTTGTTCCCCCCCCTTCACGCCTCCCTTCTCCCTCTCTCTCTAGGCTTCCACCTCTACCTCGGATGGGATGCTGACCTTGGACCTGATCCAGGAGGAAGATCCCTCCCCCGAGGAGCCAACCTCTTGTGCCGAGAGCTTCCGGGTGGACCTGGACAAGTCCGTGGCCCAGCTGGCAGGCGGCCGGCGGAGAGCAGACTCAGACCGTATCCAGCCCTCCTCGAACCGAGCCAGTGGCCTTCCCCGATCTTGGGAAAAGCCAGACAAAGGGGCCACGTACACCCCACAGGCCCCAAAGAAGTTGACCGCCACAGAGAAAGGCCGCTGTGCCTCCCTGGAGGAGATCCTGTCCCAGCGGGACGCTGCCCCAGCCCACACCCTCCAGCTGCGGCCCGAAGACCCCCCAGTCCTCCTTCCCCCCCACCCGGGCCAGCTGTCCCGGATCCAGGACCTGGTAGCGAGGAAACTGGAGAAGACTCAGGAGCTGCTGGCAGAGGTTCAGGGACTGGGCGATGGGAAGCGAAAGGCCAAGGACCCCCCTCGGTCTCCTCCGGATTCCGAGTCGGAGCAGCTGCTGCTGGAGACAGAGCGACTGCTGGGAGAGGCATCGTCGAACTGGAGCCAGGCGAAGCGGGTGCTACAGGAAGTTAGGGAGCTGAGGGACCTGTACAGACAGATGGACCTGCAGACCTCCGATTCCCACCTCAGACCCGCCCCTCAGCACAGTCAGTACCGGAAGAGCCTGATGTGAAGGAAGGGGTCAGCGGCTGGGACTTGGGGGCATGGGGTACACAGACTCTTATCTCCAAGTGTTGCAGGATAAAGCTTTTTTATTTACCTCAATCAAAAAAAGGAAAAAAAAAACCACAAGACTCGTTGCTCTTGCTGCTGCCCAGCCTTCCCCCGCACCCTCCTTTCCTTCCTTACCCATGGCTGTTTTCTCTGACACCTCCGTTGCCTCAGATTCGAGGGGGTGACCCCTGCATTAGTATTAAGAAGCTTTCACCTAGATGAAGAGGGAGAGGGTGGAATAAAGGCATAGTCTGGCCATTTACACACACCACCCCTCTGAGACACAGCAGGGAACGTTCTGCTGCTCCCAAGGACATGTATAAGCTAAGTTTGGTGGGGGAGGCTTTTTCTCTTGTGCCCCAGGTTGTCAATCCAAGGGTGAAATTTCAGCTATCCAGCTCTAGCCCTGGGGATGTGGAAGCCATTGCCAACTGCACACATAGAAGTGACACCTGTCCCAGCCCTGAGTAGGATTTGTGGGACACCCCCCCCCACCACCAGACACACCAGCTTCTTGTTCATATCATCTGAGACCAAGCAGCCTGGATATCCTGTCTGCCTGGTGTCATCATTTCCCACACCTTTCCCAACACCAACTCGAAGATCCAGTGTCGGACTGTTGGAATGGTGTGGTCCTTCGGTGAGGGGGGGCCCAGTGCAGGGGAACTAGGGGCAACTGACCCCACAGAAGAATGGCACTAAGAACGAAACTGATTTGCAATGCAAGCTGGGCAGGATTGAGGGGAAAACCAAACGTGTGCCCAGGTTCCTCTTTTGGCCAAGCTAGGGTTTCCTGTAGCCTCTCCCTCTCCTTCCTCAAACCTTTTTCCCAACACTCATCAGGCCCCGACTTCAGCAAAACAGCTCTGTGCTCACGCCACCACCCTCCTGGCCAGGCTCCCTTGCATTCTTGTCAACACGAGAGCTCACACACTCATTCTGTTTAGATTGCTGCTTTCCCCTGCAGTTCCTTAGATCAGGTTAGCCACAAGTGACAGGGGCCAGAGAATAGTTGTGAAGGCAAGAGCTGAGTGGGGTTTGACAAGAAGGGAACAGGCCCATGAATCAGCTAAAGGGGTTAGAAACCACTTGGAAGCGTACGCAGCCCTTGCTAGCCCCTTGACCCTCTCCCCTAGATCTCCTCTTGCCTCCAAGAGCCAACACCTAGCACTTCTCTTATGGTAAGAGGGGAGGTGGGGGACAACTTTGGGACAGACTGCCTGTTGGCAATGGCAGTGAGGCAGCCCTGATGTGACATTCAGGAAGACACAGTAGGAGGGAGAAAAGGAAAATCCTCTGGGTGAAGTGCAGACCCTTCAGTTCCCATTCTTCTGCTCTGATGTTGCTTCCACATCCCAAGTAAGCAAGATGGGAGACGTCTCCAAGTTCAACGGTCTCTATGGAAGAGAGGTTCTTGCACCATGCAATCCTGAAGATTTTTCCCTAGATCTAGCTGTGGTTCTTTAAACAAATTTAGACATATTCCTCTTCCCCAAGGAATATGTATCCAGTTTGAGTGAAAGCCACCTAAATGTCATCCCCAGGGTCTCCTGAGGTAGAAGGAAGTCTGGGTCTGCAGACTTGCCATCCTCCAGACAGGCCTCGCTCTCCTAAACTCACACAGGAGACCCACCCATCGTCAAATCATGAAAATCAAGGTTAAAATATTTCCTTGTAGAAGTCCCTATCTTTGTGTAAGTTTTATTTTACCAGCACCCTCCCTCTTCTTTTTCTTCCTGGTTGCTCCCACATAATGAAGAAAAAGACCAAAGTGAGAAGGACATGTGTAGCCCCACGAGTCAATTCCCTGTGGCTGCCAGAGGAGGTAGAGGACACAGGGAGGTGCTGGGAGGAGAATGACAGGTGAGGGGAGCAGAAAAGAAAGATCAGGCCCCCCGGAGACTAAGACCCAGGCACCAGAACCGGGTCACAGGGGACCGAAACGAACCCAGCTTTGGAACCAAACAGATTTAGGTTCAGATTCTGACTTTTTTTGCCATGAGGCCCCAGGCAAGGCATGAGCTGTCTGAGTGTCAGTTTTCTCATCTGCAAAATGGAGAGTTCTTGACCGGCAGGCAAAGAGGACATAGGAAAGTGCCTGCCATCTGGCTGGTAAGTAACCGCTAGCACTCAGCAAGTGGCCACATGGGCCACATGCCCACCGGCCGCCGTGGCAGCTGTGCTTAGGGAAATGACACAGTAGGCTGGGGACAACAAGGACTAGGAGACCTAAGGCCTGGGGTTGATCACTGCCACTTTGTCCTAGTCCGGGAGCCAGCTGAGTCCACCCTCCAGGCAATGGCCACGCCCCTTCTTCAAGGAGAGACAGGACCAGGGATGGTGCTAAGTTTGGAGAAAGAGAGGGGAAGCCCCAACTCTCCTGTCTTCCAGAGCTGGGAGATGAGCACCAAGCCAGCCTTCCCATTGGGACCCTGAAGCTGGGCCAACGGGAGGACAAGGGCACCGGGAGCCCAGCTTCCCCTCTCCCAGACCTCTCTCTCTGCATTCTATCAGCCCCATCTTTCACCTGCCATATTGCCTCCACTCCCTCCCAGTTGCAGAGTTCTGGGGTAAACGGGTAGATTGAGCAGGGGGCTGTGAGCCAACTTGCTTATCACACAATTACGGGGGAACCTGCTTCAGGATGTGTAGTTTTTCTTCCTCCCCTTCCCTCTTCCATCAATTGTGCTATATTCTTTTCTTACACAAAGGAACTGGAAAAAGGAGAATCTTTTGGGAGGCTCTAGGATGGGGAGATGAGGAAATCCAGGACACAGAGTTGAAGCAGGGTAGGGAGTGGAGACAGGTGAAGAACTCAGTGCCATTTCCTATTTCAGTGACCTTTTCCTCCACTTTGCCAGTTCTTCCGCACTCACTTGTGAAGTAGGGGTTTGGGGAACAGGAGGGTAATGTCTCAGGTGCTGACCTGAAGAGCTGATGGGTTCCTGTGCATGCTATCTGTAGGCTGTAGGCTGTTTAGGGTGAGAAGAAAAGGGGAGAACCCCACAAGTTTCACGAACTCCTGCTCCCACCTTCGGAAAGCATGCCGTGCTGAGCCTGGAACGCTGACCCCTGCTCCCAGCCCCTCTGTCAACAGTATATTCTACCTCATTCTCCCCAAAAACCAGTCCCCCCCAAATCTCTCCCTTTTCTACACGTCATAGGCAAGCCGACCCAGCCCCATTCCACCTCCCTCGAAGCTTGGCTCCAGCCCCCTCCCCTTCTCACTCCCAGCCCCAGCTCGTTCATTCTCTTCCTCCTTTCTTCCAAGCACCCAGTCTCCCAGCTACAGCAGCCAATCCCCAGCCTGCTCTGGAGCCACACCATATAAGGAGAGGTTGGAAAGAAACCCGGGTAAAGGCGGGAGCAAACACCACACACACACACACACACACACACACACACACAAACACACACGCGCGCGCCAGCACACTCACGCACCGGAGTTTGAGCGCCTTTCTGCACATGACCCTGTGTCTGCCCGACTGTGGGGGTATGACACCCATCTCACCGGTCCCCGTCCCTGGCTCACCCCACCCACAGAACCAGGAACCTGTTTGCTATTCCCCGCCTTTATTCACGCCCCCCTGAGACCATCAGTCCAACCAGTTGCCTCTGACCTAGATTTTCTGCACTAATTACAAGCCTAACGAGATCTAACAAACACCCAACTTAGCACAGCTGAGACCCTTGAGGTCAATTAGTACAACCCAGCTCAGCTCAGGAAATGAGAGATGGAGCCAGTGCCTCACCCCAGCCCCAGCCCAACCCCGACCCTGGAAGCAGGCAGGGCGAGAACGCAAAAATTAGCAGAACCAGTATAAAAATAGGATCTTGGAGAGTTAACAAATGTGCGGAAAACTGCGTTAAGGTTGGAAAGAATACAGATTCCCAGTTCCTCCGAAGTCATCAGGAGGGTAGAGTTGGTACAGCGACAGGAACAAGGCACATAAGGCAGTTTTCTTTTTATTTCTTTAAGACTTTATTTATTTATTTGACTGACAGAGATCAGAAGTAGCCAGAGAGTCAGGCAGAGAGAGGGGGGGAAGTAGGCTCCCTGCTGAGCAGAAAGCCTGATGGGGCTCCATCCCAGGACCCTGAGATCATGACCTGAGCTGAAGGCAGCAGCTTAATCCACTGAGCCACCCAGGTGCCCCCAGTTTTCTTTTTCTTAAGGACAATTTGGAGAAGAGTAACTCCTAGAAGAGTGGGTAGCACTGGAATCTTGATCTGCACCCCCATCTCCAACTCTTAATCCCTCTTCCTCTTTGCTTCCTTCTTTGGACAAGTTGGGGTGGTCTCCCCGGTCTTTCCTGCTGGTTTGGAATAACTCTGAAATCACCTCCTTCTTTCAGAAATGCTAGATTCAGCCTCGCCCTTGCTTTTCCTTCTTCCAAATATTAAAACAATGAGAGCAAAGAGCCCTTCCGGAGAAACGCGGAAAAGTGTAACGTAACGGTGAATAGGTTGGGGTTCACGAGGTACTCCAATGACGCCCAATTACTGTCCCCAGGATGAAGGCTGAGAAGGAACAGTCAGCAATGGTAGAATCGGGTGGCTTGTGCAGTTTTCCCACCTGACAGGACTGAGAGACACAAGGGCAAGACGATGGAGCAGGGCAGTGTGGTCTTCCGTTTGCTGGGTTCCTTTCTGAGGGTGGCAAACCAAGGCAGTAGACCAGCTGTCCTAACGTCATCCCTAGCTCTGGTGGCTGTGTTGGGGTGGGAAAGGAAGGAGAAGGCAAGTGAAGTGCTCTTCGCCCAAGTGGGGAGAGGGACTTGGAGCCACCTACCACGGGAACAGAAGGTTTCCCTTCCCCCAACCTCCCCCCAGCTCAGGCTGCGGTGAGCGGCACTCTATTCCCACCCTGCCCCATTCCACAGTCCAAACAGACATGGTGACCAAGAACCACGTGGGCAGGACAATTCCCAGAAGCCTCATGTCTCTCTGTAGACGCCTCCCAAATTCACTTTCCAGGCCCCAACCCGCCTCTGAGATCAAGGCACTTACAGCCACGTGCCCATCTGAGGTCTCTACTTCAGTGTCTAACAGGCGGCTCAAACTTAAATAAATGTGGGAAACCATTACCTAATGGTCCTTGCTGAATCACCCTCCTTCCGTGCTCTCTTGGAGTGTGAGTTTACTGTTCCTCTGCTGGAGAGGCATTGCCATTTCTCCAACCACCATTTGAATCTGGGTTTGCCTTGTAACTTGCTTTGGCCAACAGAATATGCCATTGTGTAGGTCCCAGAGTTTGGACCCTAAAAGGTCTTGCAGTCCCCTCACTGCATGGAAGAAGCCTGGGCTTCTTAAAATTCAGTTGCATATGTGGAGCTTGAGCGAGTATTCTTGAGGATGTGAGGCCACCTGGGGAAAGGGGCCCTGAAACCACATGGAATCATCCCAACCTCCAAGCCTCCACACACGCACTGGCTAAACGTAGCACACCACGCAAGACCCCAAGACCCACTGTCCCGTCAACCCACGGGATTGTGAGAAATGAATAAATTGTTGTGTTGTCTTAAGCCACCAAGTTTGGGGTGATGTGTCATTCAGCAGTAGATACTGAAACAGAAATTGGTACGCGGAAGTGGGATACTACCATAACTAAACATAACTAAAACATGTGGCATTAGCACTGGGCCCAGGAAGCAGACAGAGGCGAGCAGGGCAGGTAGCAAGAAGACTATTAGTCTGGATAGGCAGGGAGGAAATTGTTATTGGATGCTTAAAGGAAGGGTCATCCGTGTGATATAGCAGTGGAATCATTTATGAAACTGTCACCTGTGGTACTTGGAAAATAGAAAATGAACCCAATAAACTTGTTGGAGGTGGCTAAGGGGGTTTCCAAGCAGAATGCTAACAATACCAGTATGTTTTTCTTCGCTGTAAATGATAAGGTATTGAAAGAGAAAGGAACTAAAAAAGGAATCAGTTTGCAAGCAAAAATGGAGGGAGAAATAATAAAGAGAACTGTTTCCAACCAGAAGAAACTGGAGAAACTGAAACCTCTAGGCACTGTTGATGAATGTAAAATCGTGCAACCACTATGGAAAACAATATGGTAGTTCCTCCAAAAAATAAAAAGAGAATGACCACATGATCCAGCAACCCCACTCCTTGCATAGACCCAAAAGAATTAAAAGCAAGACCTTGAAGAGATCACCCATGTCTACAGCAGCATTGTTCACAATGGGCCAGAGATGGAAGTAACTCAAGTGTCCATCAAAGGATGAGTGGATAAACCAAATGTGCTACATACATATAATGAAATAGTATTCAGCCTTTAAAAGGAAGGGAATCTGTCATATACTACAACATGAATGAACCTTGAGGATATTTTATTTTATTTATTTATTTTTTATTTTATTTTATTTTCTAAGTAGGCTTCATGCCTGGTGTGGAGTCCAACACAGGAAACTTGAAGACATTATGCTAAGTTAACCAAGCCAGACACAAAAAAACAAATACTATATGATTCCACTTATATGAGGTATCTAAAGTAGTCAGACTCACAGAAACAGAAAGTAGAATGGTGGTTCCCAAAGACTGGGGGAAGAGGGAAATGGGGAGTTGTTGTTTAATGGGTATGGAGTTTCTGTATGGCAAGATGAGAAAGCTCCAGAGCTGGGCTGAACAACACTATAGATATGCTTAATACTACAGAACTGCACACTTAAAAATGGATGAGATGAGGGGCGCCTGGGTGGCACAGAGTGTTAGGCCTCTGCCTTCAGCTCAGGTCATGGTCTCAGGGTCCTGGGATAGAGCCCCACATTGGGCTCTCTGCTCGGCGGGGAGCCTGCTTCCCCACTCGCTCTCTGCCTGCTTGTGATCTCTGTCAAATAAATAAATAAAATCTTTTTTAAAAAAAAAGTCATGATGCCCTGCCCAGTTCCTATACCTAAAATTGTTTGCAGACCTGAAATCTGTTGAATGAAAATGTGTATGAGTCCCTAGGAGGAAGGACCCTACGGCAAGAACATGTTGTAATAATTCCACCAGCCCTTCTCCCAAAGGGACTTAACAGCCATTTACTCGGGCAACTGGAACTAGGGGAGGGGGAGTATCTAGTTGGACATAGAGTCTGAAATAAGCCCGATATTCAGAGACCTGAAATGTCACTGTGGACATGGACTACTTTGTGGACTGGACTGATGGGCTCCTGGGCCATCAAAATGGAGTCCGGGCTGAAGTCCGTCCTAAGAAGCTCCATGGGTCCATGGCCCCACCTGGTGGTCGTTGCCCCATTCCTGAAGGTGTAACTGGAACTGATTTTGGCTATTCGGAAAGCCCCTACGTTGGGTCTGTTGGCTTGTGTGGTAAGAGCTATCACAGTGGGGAAGCTTCGGAAGTTGCGCCTCTCTCCCTACTCTCACACCTCTAAGGCAAGATGGTAAATAAAAAAATACCTCGGGACAAACTGGTGGATGCCAGAGAGGAGGAGAGTTGGAGGGATGGACAAGACGGGTGATGGGCAGGGGATGGTCTAGGCTTCCAGTTACAGAATAAGTCATGGGGATGAAAGGGACAGCATAGAGAATACAGTCCGTGGTACTCTAATAGTGCTGTTGTATGCTGTTGTATGGTGAGAGAAGGTAGCTACGCTTGTGGTGAGCATAGCAGACATCAAGAGTTGTGGAATCACTTTGTGGTATATTGAAACTCATGTAACATTGTGTCAGTGCTACTTCAGTTTAAAATATGGGCGCCTGGGTGGCTCCGTGGGTTAAGCGGCTGCCTTTGGCTCAGGTCATAATCCTGGAGTCCTGGGGTCGAGTCCTGCATAGGGCTCCTAGCTCCGCGGGGAGACTGCTTCTCCCTCTGACCCTCTCTCCTCTCATGCTTTCTCTCCCTCAAATAAATAAAATCTTTAAAATAAATAAATATGGGCTCCACCATGGCTCCCAAAGGCGGCTCCAAGCATCAGTCTGAGGAGAATCTGCTCCTCCAGGATTTGGGCTCTTAGCCAAGCCCTCCCTGCTTTTCCTCAGGAAAGCCTCATCGTGTCCACCATCCCTATCTAGTAGCACAGAAGAGGGAGGCTGCTGTTTTCCAGAGAACTGACTTGAAACCTTCTGAAGCTGATATCAGAAAGATGTCTCAAAAGGAAAAAGACGAAAGAATCTCGTGGAAGAAGAACGAAGGTGCTGATTATGAAGCTACAACATTTTCCATCTTCTGTAACAACACCCTATTCCTAGACTTGGTCATCATTGCTTCCTTCTTTATACTGATGAACTTCAACCCCACAGTGAACTCTGTTTTGTCCATAAGAGTTTCATCAGACCTCATCGCCCTCCTGTCTACGGGCTCCAAGTAGACCATGCCGGCTTTGCCCCGGGGCTTTGTGTCCATGGGTGGCCTGTGGCATATGGGAAAGTGGCAGGGCGGTCAGGGTGAAAGTTGCGCAAATGTTTGTACAGTTTGAAAAACCCAACAAAATGTAATTCAATGTTTGTTTATTGATTCTTTTTGGCAGACTGTTGAAATTAAATGAATTGAAAGGGGAAAAAATTTGGGATGCCTGGGTGGCTCAGTCGGTTAAGCTCCTGCCTTTGGCTCAGGTCATGATCTCAGGGTTGGGATCAAGCCCCATGTCAGGTTCCCTGCCCCACATGAAGGCTGCCTCGCGCTCTCCCTCTGCCGCTCCCCCTGCTTGTGCTTTCTCTGACAAATCAATAAATACTCTATTTTTAAAGGGGGGAAAATTAATTTTAAAATATATATTATATATACATATTACATATATATATATATAAAATTTACTTATCTCCCATTTTGGAGAGAAGACAGAAATCAGCACCACCCTCAAGGATCGTAAGGGATAGCAGTCTCTATCATACCTGTTTAATTTGGCAGTCTGGTTCATGCAGAAAACAGATGCATCCTGGAGAATGATGGTGACTACAGCCAGCTCAGCTCAAGCCCTGATTGCAGCTGCCACACTGGACGTGGTCTCCTTGCTACAGCAGATAAATATGGCTTCAAGTACATGACATGTGGCATGAATGTGACATATGCATTCTTCTGTAACCCAATCAGGAAAAGGACAAGAAACAGCATTCACAGGGACTGAACAACATTCATTTAGCTTTGTCCCCAGGCTATACCAACTCTCCCAATCTATGTCATGGTATATTCAGAAAAGCTCTAGACCATGTGGACATCCCATAGACCATGTGGACATCCCAGAGAATGCCACACTGATGGACCACATCAATGATATTGTGCTGATGGGAGAGCATGAGCAAGAGGGGGCTAGCCCCTGGAAGGCTTGGTAAGACACAGTCACACAAGAGGGTGCTGTATAAGCTCTATGAAGACTGTAGGGACCTCCCCAGCAGTAGTTTGGGGGATCTAGGTGTCAGAGGCATGCTAGGACATCTCCTATAAAGAAAAGACAGGGACGCCTGGGTGGCTCAGTTGGTTAAGCAGCTGCCTTCGGCTCAGGTCATGATCCCAGCGTCCTGGGATCGAGTCCCACATCAGGCTCCCTGCCAAGCAAGGAGCCTGCTTCTCCCTCTGCCTCTGCCTGCCACTCTGTCTGCCTGTGCTCGCTCGTTCACTCTCTCTCCTTCTCTCTCTGACAAATAAATAAATAAAATTAAAAAAAAATAATAATAAAGAAAAGACAAATTGGGCTGCATATCACATCCACTAGGAAACAATACTTCGTGGACCTCTTTGTTCTGGAGACAATATGTTCGCTACCTAGAAACACGGCTCTAGCCCCTATCTTGGGTGACATGCAAGGTGGGGGCTTTGAGTGGGGACTGAGACAGGGATACTGAGCCTGCCCAGCAAAAGGGGGTGGAATGCTGCTAAACACATGGAGCAAGCATATGTGTGAAACTCGGATGATCTCCGTGGGCACCTCTTGGCACTCTGTTGCCTAACTGTGATGGGAATGGCAAGCACAGCTCAGCCTGTGAAGGGTGAGGTCATCGGGGGCTCAGACTGCCTGGAGAATAAGGGTTTGGGTTACTCCAACAGGCAAGCCATCAAGACCTGCAGAGATGAGAGTGGAATCTGGAGTGGATAATGGAGCAGGGAGTTATCAGTCCCAGCCCCAAGACCAGCTATGGCAATAGCCTGTGGTTAACCCACAGACCATCCTTTTCTAAGTCCCTTTAGGAAGAGAGCTCACTAGGACCCCAGAAGAGCCACACCCACCCCCCTCGTGTGTCCGGAGAACGGACCCACACGGTACAAGGGAAGGACTGTGGTAGCCATCGGGAAGCCCTGCTTGGATCTGTCTTCAGGACAAGAGCACCCAGCTGTCAGCCTCTGGCTGGCAGAAAGTTCAGGATCTGTCTCAGTTTTCAAGCCAGAGCACACTCCTCCCAGACAGCCCCCCACCAATGACTGAGAGCAACGTGAGGGGTCACGAAGGCCCAGACATTTCTGCCCAATGGGACCCCCTCTCAAGAGACATCTTTGCCCTAGAGTTCCCCAATGGTTGCCCAAGATATTATCTGCATTTCAGGCTGAGACTCTCCCTGACCAATCCTGCTTCCTTTCCCCTTTTCTTTCCTAGACATACCCCACCTCTGATACCTCTTACACTCCCCACTCCTCAGCATCTACTTCCCAGAGGACCCAACCAACACACCTTCCTTCCTCTTGCCCTCCCCAGCGCCACTGGCTAATCCAACCACAAGGTGTTTGGCTCTACCTTAAAAGCATATCTGGTATCTGACCATTTCTCTATCTGTCCTCTGCCAGGCCCTCACCTGAATAATGGCATGGCTTCTCTCTCTCTCTCTCTCTCTCTCTCTCTCTCCCTTTGCTTCAACTCTTCCCCATTCAGCAGCTGGAATGTCTTCTTAAAGCAATTCATGTAATTTGCCTACTTAAAATCATCTAAGTTTCATATCACTCTTACAATAAAAATCCAAACTCCTTTTCCTGGAAAATAAGACCTTTTATTATCTGACCCATGCACATCTCCCACCTTATGTTATCCCAATCCAGCCACACAGACCTACTTTCTATTCTTCAAACACACCAACCTCCTTCCCACCTCAGGCCCTATGCCCTTGCTATTCCTCTGACTAAAAAACCCTCTAGTTCTCTTCCTTAAAGTCTTTATTCAAATGTCAGCTCTTCTGAGAGCTCTTTACTGGTCACTCTGTCTCTTCCAATGGAAGCACTCTTTCCAGTGGAATCACTCCCTGCCATTTCACTATTTGCTTCCTTCAGTTCCTTCCAACAATGACCACGGCCTAATCATTTGCCATTTTTGCCTTTTCATTCTCTCTCTCCTTGAGTAGAATATGGGCCCCATAGGGGCAGGACCTTGACTCATTCACTGTTATACCCCTAGCACTTTGCACACAATATGGAACATGAGAATTATTTGCAGAATGAATGATGAAATAAAGTCTTGCCCATCCCACCCATACCTCTGCTACATTGATCCCACCATTTACTTCCATTGTGGTAATACTGATATATCTTGATGGCCCCATCACAGTTTTTAAATAGCATATTCTTTTACACACAGTAAGAACTAACCCCTGTGTGGAAAATAAAACAGGGATGACCCCCAAATTAAGTTAAAAAAAAAAACAAAAAACCCTGAAGCTGACAGAAATAACCAAGCTAGAAAGCACCAAAATCTAAATCTAAAATCAGGTTTTGGGAAACGCAATGATGTCTGACCCCAGTGACCACAGGTCAAAGTTCACAGGTTAAAGGCACAGTCCTCACAAGGTTGCCCCCTCTTCAGTCACCAGTCACAAATTCAAGGGTCCCATTACCTCCTCAAAATAATTTGCTAGAATTACTCACAGAACACAGGGAAGCACTGTACTTAACAAGTAAAGGGTTTTGTGGGGTTGTTTTTTTTTAAGATTTTATTTATTTATTTGAGAGAGCATGAGTGGGGGGAGGGTCAGAGGGAGAAGGAGAAGCAGCAGCAGTGGAGCCCCACTGAGCAGGGAGCCCGATGAGGTGCTGTCCAGTGGCCAACCCCGACACCAGAGCAAAAACACCCTCATGAAGGAGGACTTTCTAGATGCCTAGCAATCCCCTCCCGGGAGCAGAGGGCAAAACCCATAGTTCTGCTTCAACTCCTCCCTTCACTTTGGGTAAAGTTAATTCTTCACTGTGTAGAGGGGTTCTGCGGTTTTTTGTGGGTTTTGTTTTTTTTTAATTCCAAATCTAGTGTTCTGAAAATACTGCTCTGCCTAGTCTTTGATCTCTGAGTCGCTGCCCCATCCCTCCTCTCTTAGAATCTGCTCCCGGTCACATTTGCCCTGGAGAACTAAGAAGGATGAGCAGACCAACAACAAATTATGGCCCCAAGATAGCAAGAGGACTTCTGTAAGCAAAGTCTTCACTATCAAGCAAGAAATATGCTGTTTACGAAGGAAACTATTACAAATTCTTTTTTCACATGATGTTGTGGTTTCCGTTAGCAAGGAAAAGACCAAAACAATGCCGGGCAGTGACATCAAAGTAACAGAACGTTGTAATCCACTTGACCTTCTCTGCTGATACACCACAGCACCACCGCCTGTAATCCCCTCCAGATCAATGCGCCCAGAAAATGCCGGTTCCTTAGTGGAGTGAAAAATCCAGAGGATTTTCACTGATGGGGGGGTATGCATTACACACACATGGGTATGTGTGTATGTGGCTTCCTTCTTCCGCTTTTTACAAAAGGCAATTGTGATTATTACCTTTTGAGTAAAAGTTGTCACCAAGCTGTCATTAAAAACTATTTGTTAAATCTTCAAATGGCAAAGTATGTTTTATCTTTGATTGTAACTGTTTATCACTTTTCTTCCAACTAGATGCTGACCAGCTTACAAAGGTACTCAATAAACATTTTGTAATGAATGTCTACACAGGGTTATCTAATTCGAATTTTAGAAAAAGATAGTTACAAATGCACAATAAAAGAACAAAAGCCTAATAACAATAATAACAGTATAAAAAAGGCATTGAAGTTGTTGACCAAAGAGCCAGGTTCCCATTCTGGCTCTGCCCCTTACTGAGTATTTAACCTTGGGTGGGTCTCAATTCCTAAATCTATTTCCTCATCTGCAAAGTGGAATTTCTCCCATTTGCTCTGCTAACCTCAGAGGGTTAGCATAAGAATCAAATGAGCCAATGGATTATAATGTGTTTTGCAAACTGTAAAATATCTTGCCAATGGTATTTATTTTTTTAAATGAAAAGTTGTTTTAGGGGTTCCTGGGTGGCTCAGTCACTTAAGTATCTGCCGTCAGCTCAGGTCAGGATCCCAGGGTCCTAGGATTGAGCCTTGCATCAGGCTCCTTATTCAGTAGGGAGCCTGCTTCTCACTTTCCCCCTGCCTCCTGCTCATGCTTTCTCTCTATTAAATAAAATCTTTAAAAAAGTGTTTTTTAGGGGCACCTGGGTGGCTGTCAGTTAAGTATCTGCCTCTCCCTGGGCTATGATCCCAGAGTACTGGGATAGAGCCCTGCATCAGGCTCCCTGCTCAGCGGGAAGCCTGCTTCTCCCTCTCCCACTCTCCCTGCTTGTGTTCCCTCTCTCGCTGTGTCTCTCCCTGTCAAATAAATAAAATCTTTTAAAAAATAATAATGATTGGGACGCCTGGGTGGCTCAGTTGGTTAAGCAGCTGCCTTCGGCTCAGGTCCTGATCCCAGCGTCCTGGGATCGAGTCCCACATCGGGCTCCTTGCTCAGCAGGGGGCCTGCTTCTCCCTCTGCCTCTGCCTGCCACTCTGTCTGCCTGTGCTCACTCTCTGTCAAATAAATAAAATCTTAAAAAAAAAAAAAAAAAAAAAATCTTTAAAAAAAAAAAAATAAATAAAAAAAAAAAAATAATAATGATAAAATAAAATAATGTTTTTAAAGTGACATGCAGCGGTGCCTGGATGGCTCAGTCAGTTAAGCATCTGCCTTCGGCTCAGGTCATGATCCCAAGGTCCTGGGATCGAGCCCCGCATTCGGCTCCCTGTTCAGCAGAGAGCCTGCTTCTCCTTCTCCCTCTGCCTGCTGCTCTGCAGGCTTGTGCTCTCTATCTCTGTCAAATAAATGAATAAAATATTTTTAAGAAATAAAAAAAAGGGGCACCTGGGTGGCTCAGTGGGTTAAAGCCTCTGCCTTCGGCTCAGGTCATGGTCTCAGGGTCCTGGGATCGAGCCCCGCATCGGGCTCTCTGCTCAGCGGGGAGCCTGCTTCCTCCTCTCTCTCTGCCTGCCTCTCTGAATACTTGTGATCTCTATCAAATAAATAAATAAAATCTTTAAAAAAATAAAAATAAAGTGACATGCATTTCACTAGGATGCAAGTTATTATTGGGGAAAACAGACTCGAGAATTGCAAGCCTAGGCAGACTGAGAGCTGGGCAGTTCTCTCTCACCTCATCAATTCTGTAAGTAGTCTAGAGGAGACCTATTCCTGCTCTCTGCTATTTATTATTTCTGTGTCTTCTCTGAGTCGCAGTTGCTTTATATCAATCTCTGAGCCTGTTACACCATCCACTACCTAGAAATAAAATAGGCCTACTCACCCTGGATGGTTTGCTGGGAGGTTTATATGAGATCACTGTTGCTAAGGTCTCTTTGCCAGCCACAGAGTGATATAGAATTTGGTAGCATTTTCCTAAAGGTGATAGGTAAGAAATTTGGTAATATTTTCCTAAAGGTGATGAACTTTCAGGAATCGTTAAAATAAAGTGCACAGGCTGAGGGTATGAGAGGCTTACTCTGGCCATTGGCCGGCACATCCCAGGAAAAAACAGACTAGGCTTCACTGTCTTGGACTGGATCACACATTGCCTTATACAAATTCCATTCTGTGAAGCCCTTAGAAAAAGTAAAAAAAAAAAAAAGTAAAAACAAAAAGTCTTTTCACATCCATTGGCTTATTCAACCTTCCCAGTTCTTGTGCCAACCAAGACTTATTATATA
Source organism: Mellivora capensis (assembly GCA_004024625.1). NCBI lineage: Eukaryota > Metazoa > Chordata > Mammalia > Carnivora > Mustelidae > Mellivora > Mellivora capensis. The sequence goes on from PISX010014590.1 coordinate 44,766, forward strand.
AGCCCATTTTACTGATAAAGGAACTGAGGCTGGAGATTTTTCCAGAATTATGCAACTGGTAAATGGGTACATCTGGGATGAACTTTTCCAACAGCAGTGGGAGAAGACACAGGTGCTTAGATAAAAGACGTGGTCTCACACAGATGGCCCATTTCTCATTCTTCCCTGAGGTAACATTCTATTCAAGCCATTAAACCTATCTTCTGTCTTTTACAAATCCTTCCTGTTTCTCCTTCCGGCCAGGGTGCCCAGAGGAACAACTACGATAGCTGGCAGATTTAGATGCAATAGGGTGTCAGCTTTGGATGGGCAAGAAGACATTTCTACGGGAGGGGAAGGTGGTCAGTGTTCACACATCCTCCCCTGAAAGAGCTCTAATTGCTGATGGAGTGGGTACTGTCTGCTAGAAAGGCCCAGCTCTTACGTCACATTCTGATTTTACACATGGGCCCAAAGGTCTGTGTAAATACCCACTGCTCTCCCACCTCTGCCTTTGTAAATATGTCACCTTCAGACTTAGGCAAGTCAAGAACATTCCTCAGTCACAAAAATGCTAGGGTTCCCTGTTCACGTGTAAACCCCTTTTCACTACCTAGAATTCTTCCTTCGTTAATTCATGTGTCTGCTCTTATTTAAAATCTAATTCAAATATCAAAAATTGGGGGCACCTGGGTGGCTCAGTGGGTTAAGGTCTCTGCCTTCAGCTCGGGTCATGATCCCAGGGTCCTGGGATCAAGCCCCGAATCGGGCTCTCTGCTCCTCGGGGAGCCTGCTTCCTCCTCTCTCTCTGCGTGCCTCTCTGCCTGCTTGTGATCTCTGTCAAATAAATAAATAAAATCTTAAAAAAAAAAAAATATATATATATATATATATATATCAAAAATTGGAAACAGCCCTTAAGTCTATCAGTCTGGAGACCAATATAAATAATGATAATACATTAATTCAATGGACCATTAAGCAGTCATTAAAAACAATAAAGTAGATGTGGCAAAACTGCCAGAATACAATGTTTCAGGGAACTAGTAAAGGGAAGAGCAGGGTGCACAACAAAAAAAGTTCCCATTTTTATAAAAAGAGGGATATTACATATTTTAGTATTTATTTCAATACAAATAAATATTATTTTTGCAAAAATATTAAACACAACACATACCTCATTTTATTGTGCTTTGCCTTTTTTTTTTTTAACAAATCAAAGGTGTGTGGCAAGCCCCGCATCGAGCAAGTCCATGAGCACCATTTTTCCAACATCACTTGCTCACTTCATGTCTCTATCACATTTTGGTAATCCTCACAATATTTCAAACTTTTTCATCATTATTATATTTGTCATGGTGATCTGTATCAGTGATTACAACTTGCTGAAAGCTCACGATTTCATTTTTTAGCAATGAAGTATTTTTTAATTACAGCATGTACAATTTTTGAGACACAATGTTATTGCACATTTAAGAGACTAAAATATATAGTGTAAACATGACTTCTAAAAGCACTGGGAAACCAAAAAATTCATTTGACTCACTTTACTGCAGTGATGTGGAACTGAACCCACGATATCTTTGAGGTATGCCTGTGTTAGAGAAGGCAGTTAGGTTCTGACAGGATACCTGGAGATCAGCAATGAGGAAGTCTTGAGCAGCTGTCGGGAAGGTCAAAAGTGTGTCCCTACAGCACACCGCAAGAATCCGGATCAAACCAGACCAGCCAAGATGGCCAATGCCATCACAGAAAACCCCTGACCAAATTAAGAAAAAAACTGGGAAGCCCTGCCTCCCATCCTAACTAGTAAATATTCAACCCCCTAGGTAACAATTCTCAATAAAAGATAGAAACCCAGCCCTCAGTGCACATAGCTCTCTCTTCTGTGCTCATAGCTCTCCTCTCTCCAGAGTGCGCTTTTCACGTTAACAAACTTTCTTGCTTGTGTTATTCATCCAGTTTTATGTGTTTGTTTTTTATTCATTCTCATGACAAGACCAAGAACCTTTGGCGACTCCTTTTGGTCTGGCTGGATCAAGGCACCAGGGCCCAAGGTCTCCCCAGTTCGCCCAGCAACACCCATATAAGTTTACACTGGCATAAAAAATTTCTACAAGAGTACATAAGAACTATTAACACTGGGGGCACCTGGGTGGCTCAGTGGGTTAAGCCTCTGCCTTTGGCTCAAGTCATGATCTCAGGGACCTGGACTCAGCCCAGCATGGGGCTCTCTGGTTGGCAGGGAGCCTGCTTCCCCCCACCCACCTCTCTGCCTGCCTCTCTGCCTACTTGTGATCTCTGTCAAATAAGTAAAATCTTTATTTAAAAAAAAAACCCTATTAACACTGGTTGACTTTTGTTGAGGAAACATATTTTCATTGTCTATCTTTGGTACTGTTTAATTTTACCATAGCATATATTAATCTTTCAGTTAAAAAACAACTTAAAAAAATGAACTCAACCTATTTTTCCCTCAAGAGCTTTCCTTGTCCATCCTCCTTCTTAAATGTCTCCTAAATCTCATTACCTCCCTCCCTCACCCTCTACTGTCCCAGACTAACTGTCCGGGATTGACTGTGCTTTGTTCCTGGAGACAAATATCTAGAGGAGGTATTTTTTTTTATAAATATATATAATTATTTTAAAAGAATAGCACTTTTAGAATAGCGCTAAGTATCCAGGATGATCAGTTTAATTGAAAGCTATTAAAAGGCAAATTTCCAAAAAACACCCATTTGCAGGGCAATCTTGAATTACAGAGTTGTCTGAAGGTGATTTGCTTGCTTTGATGTTTGCTTTGAGTACCAAACTGCTGCTCAGGGTTCTGTCCTATCACACACACGCCACCAGCTACCTCCCCTCTCCTCACTGCTGGGACAGTTTTGTAATTGGTCTCACTGATTCCATTGTTTCTCTTCCTCCCTTTCCATAAGCCATCCCCACATTGCATCTGAACCTGCTAAAATCTAAATGATACTGATATTCCCCATTGCCCTTGAGGTAAAATCTACTTTCCTTTTTTTTCCCTCTTTTTTTTTTTTAACATTTTTGTTTTATTTGTTTTCTAAAATCTACTTTCTTGGGGGTGCCTGGGTGGCTCAGTCGTTAAGCATCTGCCTCAGTCGTTAAGAGTTTGCCTTTGTCTCAGGTCAAGATCCCAGAGTCTGGGATCGAACCCCATATCAGGCTCCTTGCTCAGCGGGGAACCTGTTTCTCCCTCTCGAACTCCCCCAGTGCTGTGCTCCCTCTCTTGCTATCTTTGTCATAAATAAAATCTATAAATAAATAAAGAAAGAAGTACGTAAAATCTACTTTCTTTAACATGGCTTACGAGAACCTCTGGATCTGGATTCTTCAGCCTCAGCCTCCTCCCCGCCCCCTCCCCACTAGAAGCCTCAGGGCCTGCCCCTCCCCCCAAACTCCAGCTGAGCTGCAGAGGCAATGAACTTCCTGCTCCCTGAAAAAGCAAAGTGCTCTCTCTGCCCCCCCCAACTCTTTGGATCAGCTTTTTGCTCTTTGAGGATCCTCCCCACCCAACCCACCAAACTTGACTGCAGAGCAGTGACCACAGGCATTCCTCTCTGATGATCGCCTCACTCCTGTTGGAACAAGCATCCTTTTTATTAAAAAGTGATACATCTCTAGTTCACATGGCAGATAGTTCTGATTGTTACTTTTGCTTTCAGCAATCCTCTAAAAGGGAAAGAAAACCTATATGGCATAGAGGGTGAGAAGAAATCAAATATTAAGGCCAAAAACTAACTCCTAGCAGCCAGGAAGAAGTTATCGGGTGGGGGTCAACTCAACTTCTTTACATCCAGACTTCTACAAGGTCAAGTTCTTTACAGATTTCTACAACGGACCCTCCTGTCATAGAACCAAAGGTCTAGCAATCTAGGTTTATCGCAAAGGTGTGATGGCCTTTCCAAGCTTACTCAGAAATCTGTGAATCTCTTGGATGGCACTTCCTCTCCCACCCTGACCTCGAAACCCAGCCCTGCTTATGCTGGGTCCATGGCCAAAGGAGCGAGACTGATACAAAGCGAAGGTCAAGCAAAGCTTTACTTTGTGCCAAGCATCAAGAATCAAACCGACTAGCCGGGCTGCGCCTCCCACAGAGAGGGGGCGACCCCTCCCTGCGTGACAGACTAACTTTTATAGAGCAAAGGCCATGTGGTTGGGCCTGGCTACACACAGGTGGCCAATGAGATTGTAACACACAGAGAAAGCTGCATAGTCCTGCTAGGTCCCACACGGGTGGCCAATTGAATTACAATTCACCCCATAGTAGCTATTTGAACTAGCCTATCACCTTGGTGAGAATTGGCGCCCAAAAGGCGGGGCCCGACTCCTTGGTAGCTAGGGAGACAGTATGCACGCCCACCGATTGGATGTCTCCACCTGATGGGACTCATCCCTGCATTCTGGCCGTTATCTCCACCTGACCTGACCCACCCTTGTATTTGGGCCCTTACCTGGGACTGGTTTCCCGTACTTGCTTTTAAGTAAATTCCCCTGGGTGGGGGGGGGTCAATTTAAGTTTTACTGCATAAACAACAAAATGGGTGTTCAACCGGGGTGGGGCCGCTCTGGCTGAATAGGCCCTTACATTTTCATTTTGATCTTCACCCAGGGAATTTTGTGGGCGCCTGTGCACCAACAGAGAGCACTTTTAAAGGCTTAGGCCTTGGACTGAAGAATTTAAATTTCTTCATGTATGTCTCCCAACAACACAGAACAGAGACAAGATTTTTCTGGTTCTTTTGTCATGTCTGCACCATACCCCTTCCTTAAAATCTGTCCTATACACCCAGATAACTCCAGTTAACAATGAACTCCCTCTATATTCGATGGCAACCGATTATTCAATTTTTCACTTAATTATATATTGTCTTGAACTGTTCTCTAACAACTACCAAAGCACTTTAAACAAAAGGTGAATGGAAAAATACCAAGCTGGGGGGTCAAAAGATTTAGCTTCCAGAAAGTCAAGAGTCTGCCACTAACTCTCTGTGTAATCTTGAGCAAATCACCCTTCCCGTCCTCAGTGCTCCCTGCAGAATAAGGGTGGAGTACCAGTCTCGAAGGATCTTCCAGGCTATGGGTCCATGACTCTGAGCTCCTCAAATTTCAGGAGCACAGTCCACATCCCTTCTCAAGACACATAATGAGAGCTCTATTAAGACTTGAATGAAAGCCATTGATGAAGAGGTTGCCTGGCCCCAGCCCTTCTAGACCAAACCAACATGCAACAACAGATGACTCTGTCTTCCTTGAAGAGCTATGTTTACAAAGGAGTCCACAACTTCACTGATACAAACCTAATAACTTTTAATATCTTGTTCTGCTGGAAAGTTATTTCTTACAATAAACTTATATCTCTCCATATCAACCTTCAAGAAACCTGGGAAACTATCAATAATGGCTTAAAGCATCAGCTTCAGATTCGCCTTATGTCCTCTCACTCCAGAACTCCTTTTTGCTGGCAGCACTAGCTCAGAAACCAAACAAATACTCATGCTAGACCACTAATTTGCCAGGGTCTCAGCCTTACTGCCCAGACCCCCACAGTCCTCACTAGGTAAGCCACGTGATTATGTGAATCATTGACCAACTATCTTTGCCCCCCACCCAAGGGGCAAAGATAAACAAAAACAAATACCTTTCCACGAATTTCACTTAGAAAACCAAGCACAATGGCAAAAACAAAAAAAAGGAAAACCCACACCCACAAAACAAAAAATAACAACAAAAAACAAACCATTTTTTAAGCTTTGGGGGATGTGGGGAGTATGGAAGTCTCAAGAGCTGGTTTCCGAAGGGCAGCGCATACCAGACAATGCGATATAAGAGGCTCCCGGCTGTTGTGTCAATGAAGCCTTTCAGACCTTCCACACTACTTCACTTGTTCCCCTAAAGTAGTGCTTTCTGGAAGCTCAGCTCTCAGCTGGCGAGAACAGTGAACCTTGTGCCATTTGTCTATCAATTTCTTTAAAAAGAAAAACCTCCTGTACAGCTGTCTTGTTTTGCATTCTCTCTTCTGTACTTCAGTACACATAATGACAAACAGTGGAGGCAAGGGGCTCCTTTAAAACTGTGAAGAAAGAAGAAATTTAAAAGTACCCAGAAGTCTCTGTTTTCAGCTATTGGAGGAAAGTCTGCAACCTATAGAAACCAGCACTAATTAAAAAAAAAAAAAAAAAAAAAAAAGTCAGTCTTGAGCACTGGGAATAAACAATAAGGCACTCTTCAGGCTTTAGGATATTAAGAAAAAAAAAATGGTGCACAGCCCATCCATCCTTTCCAAATCAAATGATACAGCTTTTCAAAATTTGAATGTAAAAATCGTTTTGTATATTAATTGCACCTCAGTGAATTAATTTTTTAAAAAATCTTCACATGCAACCAACACTATTGGCACTACCATAGAAGAAGTATTGGTGCAGATAATCCAAGGCATTTTTTTTTCAAAAGTATTTTTTCTACATTTTTTGTAGAAATTAATAGTGCCTATGGTGCCTAAAAGAACTGAAACTAAATGGTTTCTTCAAATAATATTTAAAAAAACAAGACCTCTAGGGGAACTTGGGTGGTTCAGTTGATTAAGTGTCTGCCTTCAACTCAGGTAATGATCCCAGGGTCCTGGGTTCGAGCCCTAAGTCAGGCTCCCTGCTCAGCAGGAGCCTGCTTCTCCCTCTCTTCCCTGCTTCTGCTCTATCTCCGTCACTATCTCTCTCAAATAAATAAAGTCTTTAAAATTTAAAAAAAAAAAAAACTCTAATGTTGAAAATTGGTGTTTAAAGGAATAAAGGTGTTTAAAGGAATAAAATTGTTTTAAAGGAACTATCAATACGATTCACTTAAAAAACAACATCTTAATATAGCAAGAACTCAAATGAACTGATAAGAAAAACCTAAGAGGGGGTGCCTGGGTGGCTCAGTGGGTTAAAGCCTCTGCTTTCGGCTCAGGTCATGATCTCATGGTCCTGGGATCGAGCCCCACATCGGGCTCTCTGCTCCGCGGAGAGCCTGCTTCCTCCTCTCTCTCCCTGCCTGCCTCTCTTGCCTATTTGTAATCTCTGTCAAATAAATAAATAAAATCTTTAAAAAAAGAAAAAGAAAAACCTGAGAAAGTGGCAAAGTAAATTATAAAATAGAAAATAGCCAAAGTATGAGGAAATGTTCATACTGAATAATAGCAACCAAAGAATTGATATTAAAATAACATTTTTTTCTTGTCTCTCAATTTAGAAAAAAAAAATTAGACTACTTTGGTGCTAGTGACTGCCTTGAAATGGGTCCTTTCACCCATAATGAGGTACCAATGGGACAACCCTTCTAGTATGCAATTTGTTAAAATATATCATAAACCTTAAAAAATGTCTATATTCTTCAGAATGGCAGTTCCGTTTGCAGGGACTGGATCTAAAGAAAATAATCTGGCTCTGAAGAACAGTATGGAGTTTCCTCAAAAAGTTAAAAATAGAACTACCCTACCAACCAGCAATTGCACTACTAGGAATTTACCCAAAGGATACAAAAATACTGATTCAAAGGGGCACATACACCCCAGTGTTTATAGCAACACTAACAACAACAGCCAAATTATGGAAAGATCCTAAATGTCCTTCGATTGATGAATGGATAAAGAAGATGTGGTATGAGGTGCCTGGGTGGCTCAGTCATTAAGCTTCTGCCTTCAGCTCAGGTCATGATCCCAGAGTCCTGGGATCGAACCCCGCATCAGGCTCCCTGCTCAGCAGGAAGCCTACTTCTCCCTCCCCCACTCCCCCTGCTTGTGTTCTCTCTCTCACTGTGTCTCTGTCAAGTAAATAAATAAAATCTTAAAATGGAGGAGGAGGAGGAGG
>PISX010014591.1:0-52456 GCA_004024625.1 Mellivora capensis
TCTCCTATTTGTTTGATTCTATGTTTTGTGGCTTTGGTTTGATTTTTTTTGCCGTCTATACCTGCTGTACAGTTTTTCAGTTCAGCCTGATCTCATCTTAAAGGTGAGAGTTACCAGAGGGAAAAGTAAAAAATAACTCTCCTCCATACTGCTTGTTCCACAATTTTTTGACTTCTGTGTCTAATCAGCCTCCCATTGCTTACATTTTATAAGTAATTTGCTTTTGTATTTCTGTCCAGAGATTTTAGTTGTAATCAGTGAGGGAGAATTCGGCATAGTAACCCCTAGAATATTGGTGAGCACCGGGAGTCTTGGTTAGGATACTAAACTTAAAATTTAAAGGAAGTTTTAGCTATGCAGCATTAAATAGTAGCCACTTAGTAGGGTAAAAATTGAGCCAGCCTCATGTATCTCCATTTCAAAATATTTTTCAAAAAAGAAATAAAAATATCTACACATATTTGAGGAGAAGAGAGTGGATTCAAAATAATATATATTTAGTCAAGCTATCATTTAGGAAGCAGACGGACATTTGGAATGTATTTTTAAATAATTCAAGGAAATTGTGTTCATATCCTTTTTGAGTAAAACTACTCTAGACAAGATGAAATAATACTAAAACTCTGAAATGCTGTGGAAATACATGTCAAAAATGTAGTAGGCATTGAATACATACATAAGAAATACTGAATAAATAAATATGGGTTTTATGGTTAAAAAAGAGAATATAAATGGCATAAATCTTGGCTTTGCTTATTAAAGATAACGTATGTCATATGATTGTAATTTTATATATTTGTATAAAATTAATCAATATAACCTCTATATAAATATACATGTGTATATATGTATATATTGTGTCTATATATGTGTGTGTGTGTATACAGTGCACACATAGCACACATATGGGGATGTCAGAATCGATGTTTAGTAATATTGATGAAAAATAAAGGTTTATGAATTTAATTCACCTAACTTAATTTACTTATAATATATTGGTATTGAAATTAAATAAATTAATATCAGACAGTTAACTCTGTATTTGTATGTGAACTGGTGATAGGACATCTTCTTATTTTTAAGAACTAATTTATGTTGCAATCTTATGATTTTATGTAAACATGAGAAGTTTCTGGTGGGGAAAATAAATAGCTTAAGATTAGAAGGTAATAAAGGAATAATATATAAGAATATAAAACATACTCTGTGAGAATATTGATAAAGCTTCAATAATAAAAAGATGAACTTATTAGAAATAAGTTTTTTATTATTAGAAAAATATTGGCAATATTTTATAATTTGAGCAACTCATCATTTTTCATTTTAGAGCTGGTAGGTTCAAGCACAACATAGTCCTGACACAACCAAGATTGCCCAAAGTTTGCCTGGTTACCCATTGCCTGCTTGCATCCTGTATATCAAGAAGAGTGCCTAGATATAGCAAACATTCAATTAACTCAATATGTTTTCTTCGTTAACATCAGGTGTTATGAATTTCTCTCTAACTCAAGTTTGTAGAGTGTCAGAGGGAGCATTTGTGAGTAGGTGATGTTCTTCCTGGTCCTGTTCTTCTTGTATTGGTAAATGTGCTAATATAAATTGTTGAACCAAATATAACCGTAGATACTTTGCTAATGTGTAGAGGTTCTTTTGTGTTGTATTTGACATTTGTTCATTTGTTTGTTCATGCCCTGTATCATCTACAGAGAATTTGAGGCATTTATATTGAATCCATGTATGTGTCTATTTCTTATCTATCTAAGGATAATGTCTATCTATCTATATCTAGCTATCTAGCTGTCTATCTACCTACCTACCTACTTATCTACCTATCTCTGTACTGCATCATTTTATACACAATTTGAGGCATGATTAATGTAAAAGTAGACATACATAAATAATAATAATTTAGACCATTGAAATTATAGGGAAGACATTATGAACAACATTGACATGCAGGAAGGAATAGAATATCCAGAATTCCCTTGAGTACTATATATTGACAAGTAAAATTGAAGACATGATGCCCAGCACACAAAGCTTATTGTCATATTTAATGGCTTTCCAGTTGAATGATTCCATGAAGTTATGACCTGGGGGATATTCATTTCAACAAAGGTCAGTTCTCCTGAGGTCTGCATATTTGGACATATGATTTAGTAAGCGTATCTGTGTCCATTATAGTTCTACTAGCCTCATGTTGACAGCTTCAGACCTGCTGAATCTGATACGTAGAGCAAGACTTCAGCCTAATTATCAAGTTTACCTAAGGCAACCAAATGGTAAAGGGCCTGGCCTTTGGTATCATTTAGATATCGTAAGGTCAGTCAGAAGCTGAGTCCCCAGCTTTAAGCCAAATGAGCCAGACTTGGAAGTAGTCAATCAGGCTCAAGCCTGTGGACTGGGGATAGAAAAATAACTATAAAACCAGGGGTGTGTGGCCAATGATGTTAGGCCAAGGGTATGGATGCTAGAAGGAAGACACAGGAGGGTTTACTCACCTGGCCCATAGTCTATCTCAACTACTTGTAGACCCTAAAATACAAATTAGATTTCCAAGCCCAAGATTCCCATTAGAATCCTGATCACTTGCATATATAAGTTTGGATTATATTTTAGACTCCTTTACTCTGGACCTTCATTATGAAAACTCGTAAGTAAACATTTATATTCAGCTTAAAAATGTTTTTAAGAACATGCATTCTGCCATAAATGAAAATAATCCTTTAAGCAACTGTTACATGTTTAGAGTTCAGTATAGTCCTACTTGATATGATAATGCCTTTCCTCACAAGCGATATACAGGGCCTGGTAGGGGACAGTGAGAGGGAGTAGACATAGTGCACCACTCAAGGCCATACAGAGCAGTCACACACTATCCAGAAAATATGACAACCTGTTAAGGAGTTCAAAGAAAAGACCATTAAAACCTAGTTGGGAAGACCATAAAATGAAGATACTGTTGATAAGGACCATGAAACACTGAAAGAACAAATTTTACACAATAGCAGGTGTCCTACAGTAAGCAGGTATTGTATAGTCTAAGTGCTCTGCATAGATTATCTCATTTGTTCTTTAAATTTTTATGGATGGAAAAACTGAGAAAAGAAATGATCACTGCTAGTATATGCCTTCAGTTATGTGCCAGAACTGAGATGCAGTTCCAGAGCTTGAACAAGTTCTGCCACGTTCCTTGTAGGGGATAAACTGTGTGTTCTTTACAGTGTCCTTGCACAGGGCTAGCCACTTAGTAGGTACTTAATTAATCTCTCTCCAGCCATATTACCCATCTTCTTTCCCATGCTGAGTGAATTAGTGTGAAAAATCATGTGGGAGAGCCAAGAAGAGAACTATATATATGGACTAAGCCAAGAAGAGAAAATATATATATGGACTAAAACCAAATGAGTGTCAGTTAAACTTGCCCTGTGTGTTTATTCTCCCCCAATCTTTGAAAATTCCCGAATCGAAGGGTGACTAAGAAAAGCTAAAACGTGCAAATATCAGTGGATACTTATGAATTAGAATGATGGTTAATTTACCAGTTGCTGCAATGGACCCTACCGTCTTTTAGCTGTACTTTGTCAGTTAGCTTCTTAGAGATCATGTTTGTACACGTGCTTCTTACCTGATGTTGGACCTATCCTCCGTGGCCTTGCCCTTGAACATGATACCATGCCATTTTATCTGCCCAGATAGAAAAACGAAGTAATAAGTATTTAATCTCAGTGCACAGTAAGGAGACACCTGGTTATTGTAGGTGATTCGTTCTACTCTGTAATGTCAATGTCAGTCTTTTTCCACTGATATTTCAGGGACAGAAGCAGGGGTATTTGGCAAGCTATTACGGATACTTTTGCTAATATGTCAGCAATTTTCCTGCATCTGTTGTTTGGATGATTATAGGGAGGATTGATTAATAGTGTAATTGCTCAGCATCTTAGATTAAATGAGTGAGTGCTGAGTGTCATTGTTCTGGAAGTCTGTGAGGGGCTGGAGATAAACTGAAATGTCTCCAGGATGTGCGGATGCTTCTCTGTCTACTAGTCTTCATCTACTTTTTCTTACTAAAACCCCATTGCTAGGGGCACCTGGGTGGCTCAGTGGGTTAAAGCCTCTGCCTTCGGCTCAGGTCATGATCTAAGGGTCCTGGGATCCAGCCCCGCATCGGGCTCTCTGCTCAGCAGGGAGCCTGCTTCTCCCCCGCCCCGCCTCTGCCTCTCTGCCTACTTGTGATCTCTGTCTGTCAAATAAATAAATAAAATCTTTAAAAACAATAAAAAAATTAAAACCCCATTGCTAATAAATTGACCTTTCTATATTTGACAATTTGAATATAAATATTTCCTACATTTGCAAGTAAAGTTGGCCGTCTTATATTTGAGTTTGAATATTGATTATGTGCTCTGTATTATAAGACTTAACATAAATAAGGAGGTTTGAGACCATGTTCAATATCATAAAATCATAAGTAATTGAAAAAATAATGACGATAATAGTATTTGTGGTAGTAGAAGTAATTTTAACAGTAGTAATATTAATAGGGATGGCATTAGCTACACCTTATTGCTGAGGTGAAGGTGAGTCCTTTGATACTCCTTACAGAATAGTTGCTGAATGATTGGTGGAGACCAGGACAGAAGAATGGTGTGTGGCCATAGCCTGGGTAAGATAACAGATATACTTACCCAGCGTGGCCTCTGATCCCAGTCAATTCCTGCAATACTAAATATAGATTCCCTCCTTTAATAACAAGCCTTTGGAGGGCTAACAGAGCACTGTTACCCCCACTAGAAAGGAGGTTCTCTTTGGACAGGGACTGAGTTTTAGTTACCACAGTATGTGCAGTGCACAGCCCAAAGAGCCTGACACAGAGATGGGACTAACATTCCTGAAATAAATGAGTCATTTACACCAGTCACTAATGTTGGCAGAATTATAATGTGGTCGGTTTGTTTTCTGATGTTACTTCCTTGAGAGCTAAATTTCTAAGGAATAGGTAGAGATTCAGGGCACAGGGCTTTTGTTTCCAGGGAGGAAGCTTGAGTTACAAGAGACATGATTGATGATTGAAAAAGGCTTCAGGAAAGGCCAAAGGTACAGTCACAGTCACCTGGATAAATGAAGACCCAGATTTTATAACAATCATGACATTTATTTAGTCAACTGTTTGGTAGATACCAAAAATAATGTCAAGTACTCCATACTATTTTATTTTGTCTCCCCAACAAATAGATAAAGTGAGATTATTTCCATTTATAGTTAAAGATTCAAGATTTACAGAGGTTAATTGAATTGCTCAGGGAAACAAAGCTAGATAATAACAGAACTAAGATTTTTTGCTTGGGTCAAATGATTCCTAAACCCTAATCTCTTATACTGACTGATTGGCTAGGCATTTTATGGTGATATTGTCTGTTGCATCTTTCTAATCATTATTCAGTCAATATCTAGTGGGCATTTAATATTTTTCAAACACTACCTTATGTAATTTCCATGAACTGTCACATTTAATTGACAATAATTAATTGTCACATTAATAACTAGTCATCAAGTTAGGTATTCTTGCCATGTCCATGTATCAAGTACAGAAATTGGGGCACAGGAAAGCTGAATGACTTGCCCAAGACCATGCAGCTTATAAGCAATCAACTTGACAATTGAACACTGCAGTCTAATTCTAGAATAAGTGTTCTTTTTAATCATGGTGTTTCTTTGATTCATTCATTTAACTGATTTTTGGTGAGCGTACACTTGGTGCTGGAGAAATAGCAGTGAACAAAGTATTCAAGATCTCGGCCTCCCAAAATAACGAGCAAACAGATTTGATGATCATAAGTGCATTAGAGACAAATTTGGGGAGGGGAAAAGAAAGGTTGCAATTTGAGTAACAGGCCAGGAATGACCTCATTTAGCCAAGATGAGAAGGTTATGATTGAGTCAGCCATATGAATATCTGGGGATAAACGTGTATCAGGCAGAGGGAAAATTAAATGAGAAATCCTTGAGATAAGATTGTGTTTAATGATGAATAGCAAGGATATGGTGGTGTTCTCTGAGGTGAACATGGGGAGGATACTAGGAGATGTTGTCATAGAGATAACAGGAGACTAAGTTGTTTGAACTTTGCAAGTCTATCAAGTATTTTAGCTTTCATCTAGAGTGATATCAGAAGTCAGTCGAGCACTGCTTAGAGGAATGAGAACTATCTCTTGATCACAGTTGATGCTGTGTTGAAAACAGAGCAAAGAGAGGCAAGAATGGAAACACAGAGTACCAAAAAGGAGGCCATTTCATGGGATGATAGACCAAAATGGTGGGTGTGTAAAAGGAGGAAAGTCTTCAGATCCTGTGTATATTTTTAAAGGAGAGCAAGGAAGATTTCCTTATGACTTGGATTTGGAGTAAGGAAGAGGAAGTAGTCAAAGAGCAACTGGAAGTATGGGGAGACTACAAGAAGAACAGTGTGGCTAGGTGAGACGTTTTTTCCAGTAGACACATTCAGTTTGAGATGTCTATTAGACATCCCAATGGAGAAGTCATAAGGGTTATTGTGTATAGGCATTTGAAATTCAGAGGAGAAACCTGGGATGGAGTTGTAAACACTGGGGTTATCAGAATATAGTTGATATTGCAAGCCATAAGACCAGGTTCTCCAGGAGAGTAAGTTTAGAAAGAGAAAAGAAGAAAAAATTCTACTCTCAGTATTCCTCACTTACCTGGTTCTCAGATCCCTTGACTTCCTAATGGCCCTATTCTGAATGCATCATGAATGAGTATTGATTTTAAAATGCTATTTCCAAGAAAAAGGACATAGGTGGAAAACCAACAAAGTCTTCAAAAAAAAAAAAAAGTCTTCAGTTTGGTTGATAGAATTGTGCCAGTGTTAAATGTTTATCAGTTTTGGTCATTCTTGTGGGGTGATGTAAGGTGTTAACAGAGGGAAACTAGGTGAGGAACTTTGTGTGAATTCTCAGAATTCCTGCAACTTTTCAGTGAGTTTAAAATTAATCAAAAGTTGTAAGTTCTAAAAACATGTCCCCAAATGTGGATGAACTCCTTTGAATGGGATCTGATCTCTTCAGAAGAAGGAAATGAAATCTTTGCCTCTCTGGGTCTGAATATGAGACTTTATTCAGAAAGTCTGTACTTGAATTTACCCTCTTGGAAATTTTTCCATCTAATTAGTTCACATTAAGTTTATGAGTTCCAGAGCTTATTCTGAAAATCTCTTTTTCAACCAGGTCTTTCTTATCGTACCTTTGAAAAACTGATTGACATTTTGGCAAATCCAAGGCTAGATTTTATATCATCCTTTGTAAATATTCTTATTTGGCCTTGTTATAATTATGAACCAGAGCACTGCATCTGCCTTTGTGTGTCGGATCATCTACTAGTTGTATCAGGAGGCCCTCTGTGCCTTTCTCTTGGGCTTCCCAAATCTCTGTCATCTTCTGGATCATGATAAAGTGAAGTACAGCCTTAAGTCCTTGTCCAGGTCTGCCCTTTTGTTTGATAAATATCCATCTACAGACTCTCTTTGCTTTCATCCAGCTGTGAATTTACCTAGGAGACTATCCCACAGCTCACATTCATTCCGTTTATTACTGAATATACAATGAGAGTCTCTATTAAATTCCTTGATGAAATCAATATGGTATCTGGCTATAACATTCCTCGGTCTACCAGTATAGACTAATTTGTAATGAACTTACACTGGCTCTTAATGATAGATACGTTTTATTATTATTTAATCACAAATCATCTTTTAAACAATCCTTTCATACAGATCTAAATAGTGTAAGGTTATTCATCAAATTATGCAAATATAAGAATGTCTAGCCTACCCTTTCTATTTTCATTTGTTATTATTCCTTTTTTTTTTTTTTTTAATGAGAAAGGGGTTTGTAGACCAAACATCAAGACAAAGCCTCCAAAAACATACAAACCATGGGGCCATATCTTTTCTAGGAAAATGAGGAAACAATTTCCATAAGAATCAGGCAGAAATGTTACTGCCTTTGTTTCAGATTTTATAGGCATAGCTGTTTTTGATGGTGTAGTTAAACTCCACAGGAGGCAGTTTAAATGGCAAAATTAAATGTAATTTGGTGAAGATGTTTATCAAGTATTTTCTTAAACAGTTGGTAATTTGCACATTTCTTTGTTAAATTGTGCTTCTTCATTAGCAAGGACTAAAGCTTGCTACAAACTGCTAATGAATTATGACACATCTATTATTTATGGAGCTTATCCATGGAGGTGACATTCTGAAGGTCACCTAATGGTTTCAGATCTCAAGTGATCTTGTTGAAGTTGCTCCACAGTGTCACCAGCTGTAACTATGGTAATCTGGAATTCACCAGGCCATGAGCAGTATTCTGTTTGCCATGGGTGTGCATTCCAGTGACATCACAGCCTCATTCTAGAAGACTGGTCTAGAATGACTGGTTGCTTGACCAAGTTTTAATGGCTGGTCTGCCGTCGTGCCTACTGAGAGTTGATGAGATAATACGCCCAACTCATTTTTCTTACTTCTGATGATTCTTGTTCTTCTGCACGTTACCTTCAGCATGTACTTTCTGAAACACAAATCACTACTCGATTTGCTGGTGTTTACCAAGATTTTCATGTAATGCATGTGTTTCGGAGGGAGGTGGTAATATAATAATATAGAAAATCTTAGGCATCCAGGAAGAGAAGAAACAACTGCAAATACTTTTATATGCCAGGCAGTGTGCTAACAGCTTTCCATATATAATAGGGCACCTGGGTAGCTCACTTGGTTAAGCATCTGCCTTCAGCTCAGGTCATGATCCCGGGTCCTGGGATCCAACGTTGCATCACTGTCCTTGCTCAGCGGGGAGTCTGCTTCTCCCTCTGCTCCTCCCCTGCTCATACTCGTGCATGCTCTCTTTCTTTCTCAAATAAATATCTTTAAAAAATGTGCCTTCCATGTATTTTCTCATTTAATCTTCACAAGAATCCAGTGGAGGTGAGGACTGTGTTATAGATGAAACACTAAGGACAGAGATGTTGATGAAATTGTCCAAAGTCACAGAACTGTTCAGTGATGAGTCTGGATTGTGTACCCTGGTCTTCCTGCCCTAGCCTGTGCTCCTGACCACAGGCACCGTGGTCCCCAGCTGCCTGCTGGTGGAGGCCCTGGGTGACCCTGCAGTCGCGGAGATGATACACAGCCTGCTAGGATTTTCAGCAACTTGAATACCATTCGGTTGAACCATATGATGTAGGTAATATTTAGACTATTTTTACATAAAGAGAAATGGCGATTTTGATTACGAGAAACAGGAAGACTGAGACCATGACAGAGGTCAGAGGAGACTGAGAAGACGTGCTGAGGAAGACAGCATGCTGTCTTGGACTGAATTCTGGAACAGAAAAAGGACTAGAGAACATCCTGGTGACATCTGAATAAGGTGTGCAGTCTGGGGAGCCGTCATGCACCAGTGTAAGCTGCTTGGGTTTGCAGACTATACTATGGAGGGTGTCAACTTTAGGGGGAGCACTCTTGTAGTGTATTGGCCACTTTCCCCTAAATCTAGAAAGGATTACAAAGTGGAATTTAATGGAAAGAATTTTTAAATTAGAAATGGTTTCATCTGGTTCAAACCTAATATGTTTATACAGATCTTTAACATTTACAAAATTCCTTCTTATGTAATCCTAGAAACATTACTCTTTCCTCTCTGTCCTCCAGAAGCACTTTGGACTTACCTCTGGACATATTTATTTGCTGATGGTTTAGTTTCCCTAACAGTATTGTGATCTTTTCAAGACAGAGGCTACATCCAGTTCTTTAATGGACTTCCAGCACCGTTAAACACAGAGATGATAGATGACTGTTCTGAACAAATGAACACACTTCTTTGCTGTGACAATTAATATTGATAAAAGGTAATCCTATTTTTTTAAAGATTTTATTTATTTGACAGAAGGAGAGAGATCACAAGTAGGCAGAGAGGCAGGGCAGAGAGAGAAGGGGTAGCAGGCTCCTGATTGAACAGAGAGCCTGATGCGGGGCTGATCCCAGGACCCTGAGATCATGACCTGAGCTGAAGGCAGAGGCTTAACCCACTGAGCCACCCAGGCACCCCAGTAATCCTATTTTTTAAAGCAGGGGAGAGAGCAGGGGGGGTGGTATGGAGAGGCAGAGGGAGAGAAAATCTCAAGCAGACTCCCTGCTGAGAGTGGAGCCCGATGTAGGGCTCATCTCACAACCCTGAGATCATGAGTCACTTAACCCACTGAGCCACCCAAGCGGTAAAAATATAAATTTGAAGAAACTTTGTATGGAGTCCACCTAGATCTCCCCTTCTTTGGTTTGTCTCCCCAAGTCAAAGAGAACATATAGACCTCCTAGAAGCATTGTAGTTGAAGATAGAACATGTGGAAGAAGATCTTGTCTCCTGTAAATGAAGATGGTGGTAGTGACAAGAGATATTTTATCCATAGTTAAGAAATGGAGAAGTGGGGGCACCTGGGCAGCTCAGTGGGTTAAAGCCTCTGCCTTCGGCTCAGGTCATGGTCTCAGGGTCCTGGGATCAAGCCCCGCATCGGGCTCTCTGCTCAGAGGGGAGCCTGCTTCCCTTCCTCTCTCTCTGCCTGCCTCTCTGCCTACTTGTGATCTTTCTCTGTCAAATAAATAAATAAAATCTAAAAAAAAAAAGAAATGGAGAAGCTCAGCACCATTGCTTGCTTGACTGATTGATACAGAATCCTATGGGTATTGCAGTCAGCATGAGGTCTCTCGGAGGAGCTATGCAGGTCCAGGTGTGCTCCTGGAACCCTGTGGGGCCGACTGACACCTTGGCCCCAGGACCCTGCCTTTACCAGCTGCTGTCACAGGAAAAGAAACCCACTGACCAGAGAGGAAGGATGAGTCCAGTGTGTGGTACTGGGATTTTCCTTTTCCCATGGCTGGGGTCAAGGGTAGTGTTAAACTGGGTTGGGGCAAACATGTATCATCAAATTGAAAGAGGACTGCCACCATGTGTTTCATGCTGGTTTTATGTTTGCTTTTTTTTTTTTTAAAATTCAATAACTTCCTTGAGGTATAGATAAACCATGTGATTCACTCATTTTAGATCTATAATTCAATAGCTTTTAGCATAGTCAGAGGGATATACTACCATTCCCACAGGAATTTTTAGAATATTTTCATCACCCCACAAAGAAACCCTATATGCTTTGGCTACCATCTCCTCTCCCTAGCCTTGTCCCGCTTCCCCAATTCTGGGCAACCAACCTACTAATCTCTCTGTCTCTATAGATTTCCCCGTTCTGGACATTTAATATAATGGGATCGTACACTGTGTAGTTTTCTTATGATGGGCTTCTTTCACTCAGTATGATGTTTTTAAGGTTTATCCATGCTATAGGTATCAGCACTTTATTCCTTTTTATGGGTAATAACATTCTACTGTAGGGATACACCCTGTTGTATTTATTCATCAGTTAATGGACATTTGGGGTTTTTCTACCTGTTGGCTGGTATAAATAATGCTTCTCTAAACATTAGTGTACACGTTTCTTTGTGGACAAATGTTTTTCATTTCTCTTAGATGTGTACGTGGCTTTAGCTCAGTGATTTCTTACTTGCCTCATAAGGAAAGTATCTGAGATACAAAAAATAAAATCTTCAACATGCTAAATGTGTCAGATAATTTTCAGTGCTTACTGCCTCTGTGAGTTTCAGTTTATGAGTGTCTTTTATAGAGAAGCTGTGCCTACACACAGAAAAAGAGAAGTTTTTAAACCTACACCCATATACATACATGCTTGCATAAGCATACAGCCAAAGCATCTATCTCCATGAAGACTTTTGGAGGAAGAAGTACAAACCTTCTCATCATATTGGAACTGCCCAGGATGTTGGGTGACCCCTCTTTAGAAATCTCTTCTTATTGAGGGTTATGAGCCATGCTAGATGTTATCAAGTATTTGTAGCTTTATTTGTCCCTGATTTGTGGCTGTTCCTAAAAATCAAATTTTCCCTGGAAACTTTTCTCCCATGATGAGTCATCGGAACGTTGGCCATGACTAGGAGTGTAGGTTCCTAAAGGGCCAAGCATCAGCCTCCCCTTCTCTAGCAGAGCACCTTCACACAATATATAGAATGTGTTTGATAAACTGGCATGAATTGAGATTGTTGAAAATAACATCTTTCTGGAGGACAGGTATTATCTTCTCAGGTCAGTTTCTTTTGGAAAAAGAATAATTCATTAATCATATGCCCTCCCAGTGCTCGAGCTTTTAATAGCAAAGTTAAGGCCCAATCATTTTAACACATCACTTGCCACATACATGAGCTACTGGAAGCTTGGAGTGGTCTTCTGGCTTGTTCTTCAACCTCTCCTGGTCCCACCAACCCCTGGAGAGGCCCACCCACTCAGTTGGCAAGCTGGGCTTATCCTTTCTCCAAGCAAGCTTTCTCCTCTTTTTACCAGAGCTCTCATATCTCTTCATGGATGCTCTGTGAATGCTAGGAAATCTTCAAGGCCCCTCCAGATAGAACCACAGCTTCTCAGTAGTGTGACATTTTGATTGTGGAGCAGAATCAAATTATGTAATCAAATAGGGACACCAAGCCTGATTGAGACCCGAATCAAAGAGCCCAAGAAATCCAATAATTCCGACTTTGACCTTTCTGCTATTTTTAATGCGACTCATTTGAAAGGCACGCCAAGAGACGTCTGAGCCTTGCAGCAGCCTGTTTTCTGGATCCTGTTTGAGGGAAAATATCCTGTCCCTTCAGGCTGACCTGAATTGGTCATTCCAGCTCCCTTGGAAGTGAGGTCTTTGATTTCCTCAGGGGGCTCGGTTGTTCATTTGGTGTAATATGATGGGTGCAGAGAAGCCCAGCTCCAAGAGGATCACAAAAGACCATCAAGCCCAGAGGGGAGTTAAGGCCCTGAAAGGGAATGAGAACATGTACTGGGTTTATACTAGATTCAAGAGTGACCACCAGGTGTTTGCTCTCATTATACAAGAAATCTTTTTCTGACATTTCTTGGTGCCCTCTCTAGCCAGGTGGATTCCAGATATTGGATGAATGCTCAGTAAATGCTTCGATGAACAGGTGCCCAGACACGCTTACAAGATGCTTTGCCACAAACAAGTGCACGCTGACTCAGAGATGGGTCGGGATTCTCATTATCCTGCTACCTTGCAGAGAAAGGCCGTGAATTCTCCACTACTCCAACTCCAGGGAAACTCTCATTTTTGACGGAAGTCAACAGGGCATTTTCCCACCTGGCTACCTTTTCCAGGCTACAGTGATGAACTCTTGTAAATCAGATTTCATACAAGCAGATGTTTTTAGTACTCATCACCGTTTAACCTCTGCATACTGGATTCTTTACACCTAGAAATGGAACAATGAGGACAACGCCCTCCACATACTTCTTTTAAATGATTAAACAGAGATGATTTTTGTCCCTCATGCTTTGATATATAGTATCTCTATGCATTTACTACAAGAAGAAACCCCCCAAAATGGGAAAAGAGAGCACCTTTAATAGCCAAGTTTAAAATTTAAAGGCAACTGAGATATTAATTCTTAAACAGCCCTTTGGTTTCCTGAGTAGCTAACAAAGCACTATTTAGCTCTTAAACATCTTTTTTTTAGGTTTTACAGGAATAGGAAATGCTATGTATCTGCATTTAATTTAGAAACTATGAACGCTTTCAGATATGCCATTTTAAATGCTTTTCCTTGGAATGAGGGTTAGTTCACTGACATTTACCTTTTTGGGGCATAATTAGGGGATGAGGATCTCATACCAGTGCATTTTTAAATATCTAAAGTGTGCCCATTTAAGAGTATGTATTCTCTTTTTCAAATATTTCTGAAGCAGATCTTTAGAAACTGTAATTGTACAATCATTTCCCATTGTAAAGAGAAGTGTTTGATATACATATAACTCTTCTTAATGACTCATGGCCCGATGCCCAAATGAATCTTGGTGTCTGGGAAAGTCAGATTTAGAGGCATCTCCAGTTCACCCGGGGTGCCCTCCTTACCCACCCCGTTCACAGAAGAATGAGCTGAGGACTTTTGACTTCCTATAAATTGCATCACTACTCCCAGCTTGCTGTTCTGAGCTTTCATTACTCTTCTCTTCCAGAAGCCCCATGGCCTGGAGGTTTGCTCTCATTACAGGAGCCCTGAGGTGGCTCATGCCCTTGCTTGCAGCCTTACTCTCCACAGCCTCCATCTAGCCCATTCCCTTTCCAGGATTCAGAGTCAAAGAATTGTTGGCTTGGTCAGATCCCAGCCCCTGAGCTCCACAACCCCCAGCTCTTGCATACCCACCCCCAATCTGGGATTTCTTTCCCTTCTGTTTTACCTTGGGTGGGGGGCAGCCACCTAGCTTTGTCCCTCATAGCTCCCATTCACAGGTAATTTCCTCTTAGAAACTTCTCACCTCCTCTTGAGAAATGATCATTTCCTACATTGTACTCTGAATGTTATCCATATGTTCTCTTCTCTCCTTTCTTTCATCATTGAGCGTCATCCTTTGAGTATCCCTCTGTCTATTCTGACTCTCTTTGTCAGCTCAGCCCACTCATCCTTACTGTCCTGGGACTGGGTCTGCTACCCAGGAGCTTTCTATAAGCTAATTGAGGGACAAAGAGCATACTCTCAGTCTACATCACTCCCTCCTTGTCAGTCCTTCTCCAATGGCTTTCTTTTATGTTTTATTTAATTTTTATCAAATTCATTTTATGTATTTAAGTTTTGCCAAATTATTTATTTCTGGAATGAGGAAATGAAGCCTGGGAAGTCACTCTGTGTGTCTGTGTCTGTGTGTGTATGTGCGTGGGTGCATGTGTGTTGCAGGGGTAAACCCCACTTTGTTCCCCCAAACCATGATATTTTTATGCCAGCCAAGGAGGAGCTGCTTGTGGGACGCTCCTCTCTTCTTACCTGGCAGGACCTGATAGGGGGTGGTATTTCCCAGAGGGTCCTGTGTTGAAGCTCCGGGGAAGCACGGCCAGCAGAGCTAGAGCTTGCAAGAACTCCTGAAACCTATAGAGGTTTGGAGCCACCCCTAGGACTCCCCTCTCCTGGATGACCCTGAGCTACTGAAGTTCAGCTCCTTCCTCTGCATGTCTGCACCATGCATGTGTGTTACTTGAGTCTCATTGTCACCTGAAGCCATGCCACCTGTGTTCAGGTCTCAGTTCTATTACTTGATCACTCCATCTTCCAGTTCCCACATTTCCTCAACTGTCAAAATGGGGTCATAAAGATGAAATGACTGGGTGCCTATAAAGTGTTGAGAAGAAAGCCAGTAGCCTCGGCAGACTGCCGCATGCGTGTTCTCTGTAATTATTGCCATGGGAACTTAGGAAGCTCCTAATTCTCACTTCCTGACTCCCTGCCACTGTCTGGGGATTTGCTCCATCTACTTGCCCAGTAGCTGTAAAATCAGAATAGCCCAGTTGATTGTAATAAATATCAGGCCTCCATGATTAGGCTTTTAGTAAGGACTTCTTTTTTGAAAAGCTAAAATGTCTATCTGAGCTTTTTGGTGCCCATGTATTTTTAGGCCGTGCCTTAGCCATCCAGGGGACTTCTTTTTTCTTCTCTGATTCATGCGTCTGTTAAGAATAGTCAGAGTTGCCAGAGAAGTGATTTTTGGATAAGTAAGAGAGGTGAGATCGTGTTAAATTAGGAATCAGAGTCAAGAAAAGATGAAAAGCTTTATTTAGAATTGGGTTTGGACTGAAAATGACTGTGGATCTTTTTCTTTTTTAATACTGTGAGAAATGCAGCCACAGGTTTGAAATGGAACTATTTAAACATTTATTTTAGCCCAGTTGAGAAAAGGAGAGAGCCAGCCTTTTCCCAGACCTGAACATTTATCTTTAGGATGTAAAAAGAAAAGTGAGAGACTGTATGACCTTGTTTTCTCTGAATTTTCTCTCTTGCTTTCTCCTTTTTATCTTTTTTTTGGGGGGGGGTGGGATCATGTGTACTTTTAATGCTGAAAATAGAAAAATGATTTTTTTTCTTTGCAGTAGGCATGGAAAGTTAAAAAAAAAAAGGTGTCATAGCCTATGAAAATATGTTAAAGAATACAAACAGATGAGTGACTTTTAATGAGCTTTTCCTCCACAGTTACGGAATCCCACAGACAGATCATCTCTGGACCTGCAGTTGTGTAATGGTTGGTCCTTCAAATAAGCCACCCTTTCTGGTAGACCACACGTGCAGACTCAGCTTGGACATTAGGCAGAGTTCTCAACTTATTCTGTAGCTGAAAGGCAAATTGTGTGTTTGTTTGTTGACATTATCTCCACCTATCTGTCTTTCCATCTGTCCATCCGTCCATCCATCCATCCACCCATCCATATTCTCAGAGTTTTTTATGGGACTTACACAAAGTTACATATAGCCTATGAAAAGGATGGACGGTTTTATTTAGCTTGCCTATTTAATCTACATAATAATCATGTTAGATAGGCATCATTATCCTCCTGCTACAGGTGAAGAAACTGAGGCATAAAAGATATGAGTAATTTGCCGGTTTCACAGTCAACAGGTGATGAGAGGGGAACTTGGAGCTGGGCCTTTCTGGCCCTGGAGAGTTAGTGCTCTTGACAACTTAACTGCTCAAAAGCCACTACATAAACTTTGTCCTAAACTTGTAAGATTGTTGCCAAATGATCCCCGACCACCCCCAAACCAACCACTTGCAAGTTCCCAGTGTTCTTAGCATATTGATAAAGCAGTACTGGGCTGAGATAGGGTGTCACCAGTGTTTTTAGCATTTTAGGTGACCTTCTAGAAACAGGAACGTCTCTCTTCTTCCTTTCTATGGCCCTTGAATAGAAGTGATGCAGTTGTGGATTGAGAGTGATGATGAACGAACTGGGGGCTGTTCGTCAAGAACTCTACCTCAGCTGTACCTGCCTTAAAACATGAAGATCACATTGCAAGGAAAGATGCCGTAATTATTTCCTAAAGTAAATGAGTAAATTTAATGAAATGAAAATATTTTATAAAAGATTTTATTTATTTTTTATTTATTTGAGAAAGAGAGAGAGAGAGAGCATAAGCAGGGGGGAGGGGCAGAGGAAGAGGGAGAAGCAGGCTTCCTGCTGAGCACGGAGCCCCATGTGGGGCATGAGCCCAGGACCCTGGAATCATGACCTGAGCTGGAGGCAGATGTTTAAGTGACTGAGCCACCAGGACCCCCAGTGGAAATACTATTTTAAAGAAAGATGGATCACGATGGCTTTTTGGAAAATAACTTTTGCCTAAAATTAATTAACTTGTTCAAGAAGCAGGGATACATATGGAACAGCTCCTCCCCAGAAAGTCCAAACCATTTCTTCTCCAGTAGGTGACCCAGTGAAAATGCTATATATACACTCATGTCCATTCCAACCGCATAGATAGCGATGGAAAGAAACGGCAGCCTCCTAACAATGGGAGACCAATGAAAGTGGTTTCTTTTTCTGGATTTGCTCAAAATTTCTGAATTTCCTTAAAAGTTTTAGGCTACTTAAAATTGATAGTAATATTTAGTCTACGTTTTACAAAAAGGAAAAACATCTTTAAATAAGTTCAAGGATACCATATGAGTCACGAAAACCCGGGATCCTTAAGAGAGCCCTGAAGTTGTATGCATTATGCAATGCATGATGTCTTCTCAGCTTCAGTTTTCCTCTTCACTCAGAGAATTATGTAAGTCAGGTTAGATATTAAATTTGCTTTTTTCCATTTATGTTTAAAGAAGGCATTAAGGGATATTTCAGATGTACTAACTAGAAGTATCACCTTTAGCAGCCTGAATGGAATAATCCTTTTGTGGGAGCAAATTACACAAAAAGCAGGGCAAGACATCCAGCTGCTCATCCAGATGTATGGAGGTTTGATTGACATGTATGTGTACTCATATAGAGTGCCATGGAGTCAGTTGCCAAGAGGCAGCCACGTGCTTCCAGCTGCCCTTCCCCTCCCCTACAGTGAGGCTCCTTCCTGCCTGCCTGTATTCCTGCACAAGCTTCCCAACCGGTCCCTCTGCCTCGTTCTTCTTCCTCACCCTTCCTCACTGCGGTAATGGGTGCTGCCAGCTTCCCCTGCCTTGCTGTGAGGCAGTACGGATCAGAATCTGTGCAGAAACACCTACGGCATCCCCACTGCCATGCAGGAACATCCGTCTTCATTGTTCCAGTGGCTCTGCAAATAGTCCCACCCGTGAAACTTGCCCGTGCCCCATGCTTCAGTGACATGGACCCATCTGTTCTTTGTCCTGCCAGTAAAGCCTACATTCTGCTACCATGCCTCAGTTTGGCTGCAGGACATTCTTCTTGTCCCTCACTTGCCCCCCATGACACTCATACTTATCTTCTTACATCTATCTCATATCCCACCACCTCCCAGAAATTGCCACGGGAGGTGCATGAGCATGGGGGAGGGCATGGGGTTTTGCAGTAAGACCGAGGGGCGTGTAGTGGTTCTGCAACCGTACTGGTGAGTCCACCACAAGCTACTTAGTGTCTGGGTTTCTTCAGTTCTAAACTTGGGGAAAGTAGTTCCCTTAGGGAGAAGATTTGGAGATGTGCTTTATGTGAAGGACTTTCTGCAGAGTCAGGGGTGGGGGTGAGGTGTCTGTTCTTATTTGCTTCCCAGCACACACCAGCTTCCCTTGTCTCATTTGTATGTCCTCTAGTGGTAGGAAAAAAAAAATGGTGTGTTGTGTTATATGGACTTTATATTGCAGGTTATAGTCCCTTGAGTGTTTGGGCTGATTTTATCTGGCCATTCCATAAACTCCCGTGGCAGGAATACGACACATATGTTTCATTCCTCTGGGCCTCCTGCAAGCGCATTATATAATAAACACTTAATACATGTTTATTCAATAGAATTGCATCATGGAGACAGTAGAATATGGTGGACAAATCTTGGACCCTAGAAACAAACTGCCCAGAGTTTTCATTCCTGAACTCTTACCAGCTGGCTGTTTGTAAGTTATTTACGCTGTTTTATGTAAGTTATCTATTTATCTTATTTGTAAAATGAAGTTATCTATTTATCTTATTTGTAAAATGAGGTAGCATCGCCTCTTGAATAGTTGTGAGAATTCAATAAATGAATGCATCTAGGGGCGCGTGGCTGACTTGGTCAGTTGAGCATCCATCTTTTGGTTTTGGCTCAGGTCATGATCTCTGTGTCCTGAGATCGAGCCCCACATGTGGTTCTTGGCTGAGGGGGGCATCTGCTGGAGATTCTCTCATGCCCTCTGCCCTTCGCCCCTGTTTGTGCACACACACCCGTGTTCTCTCTCTTTCTCTTTCTCTCTCTCTCTCAAATAAGTGAATAAATAAAATCTAAAAAAAAAAAAAAACGAGCACATGTATTTAGAACAATGCCTGACATGGAGTGTGTGCTCTGCTGTCACTAGTAAGTTTAATAATAATTGGTTACTATTTTAAAGGAACCTTGGTCCTTTGTGGTTTATTACACCAAGCTTCTCCCGCAGGTATGATATTGATTTTCTTCATGGCAGTTAGAAATAACCATCTTTTAGACCAATTAAGTTGAGTTTTTCCCCTTTGGCATTTGGAGTTTGCTTCTTGCATAGTATTTGCTTTGCTTGCTTGTGCTTGTGGCAGAGACATGTGAGTTAGCACGACTCGGGGCCAATTTGTTAGTGTGTTTTTGCTCATTAGTTTCCCTTCTCAGACACTTGGTCAGACTTGGCCTTTGCGCCATGTGATGCTCACTTTGTTTCCCTGTTTTTCTCTCAGTAATGAAGGTTGAGCTTCTTACCTTTTTCTCACCCACTTCAGGTGTTTAGGTGACACTTCACAAGGGCAGCTACAGCCAATGGCTAGCTTCTCCAGCCACTTCTATGATTATTATTCCTGGACACTGTCTTCGCTGTGTCCCTGTCACCTTTCTGATCCTGGGGGAGAGAGGAGGACATCTGGCCATGTCCAGCATGGAGGATGACTTTACAGTAAGGGAGCTTGGCATGCAGCCCATGTGTCTTCTTCCACCCTCTCCATGAGTTCTCACACACTCATTCATTCCCTGAGAGGCAAACACATTTCTCTGACTCCAAAAGTAACTTCTTTCCCCAATGCAGTACCCTCTGCCATTATGATTTCTTCTTTCTCTGTTTTGAATGTATATCCCAAATCCACTCTGGGATACCATTTAAGATTTCTCTAGAATAGATGAGGCCCTGGGCCAACGATTACTTTGAAGGTAAAAAAAAAAAACATAAACAAAAAACAAAAAAAAACCCCACCAAGAATCTAAAGTAGAAAACTGGTAAAATGGAGTCATATGGAACTGGGTTCAAATCCTAGCACCCTATTTGTTTACCTTGGGTGTTCATGAGCTTCTGTCTCCTCCTATGTGGAGCTACTCTAGGACTGAATAAGCAGTATACACAGAACACCTAGTGTGGTACCTTTTACGTATAAACATGAGTCAGCAATTAATTAAAAGACACATTATTAGAAATATTTGGAGGTAATTATAATATTTAGAATGCCAACAATATAAGCATCAACATTTGTTTCATTGCCCTGAACTCCAAAGACACTCATTTCTTCTACAAAAGTGAATGCCTTGCCCCTACTACTCAGTTTTGTTTAATCCCATCACTGCTCTAGGTACCAGGGACCAGCCTGGAATTTCATGCTTTTGGTGAAAGTACAGAGCTGCCTTTCTTCAGCTCACCTTACTTTCCTTGTGAGCACCTCTTTATTGGTCAGTCAACCAAAACTAACCCTTCACCATCAGAATGATTATCCTGCTAATGGTGGGTACTGGCATCCTCTTCCTCTACTGCCTCTGTGTTCCTTATGTTTGTCCTCAAGTGACCTTCCTGGAAGAGTAGGGGAACCTGGAACTAGGATTTAAGATTTCTGTTCATTCAGCTTTCTGTTCTTTGATCTGCTAGTCCCATTAGTTTCTGAGGCAAGTCTAAATCTACCAAGTGTAGGCCCTTAGATTTGAGAATAGTAGCTCTTAATCTTGGCTATACAATGAAGTCATCTGGGAGCTTTAGAAATTAAGGATGCCTGGGTCCTATTCCCACAACTCCTGATTTAAATGGTCTTGCATGTTGTCAGACATCTGGTTTTATGGACTGGAAGGCAGCAGTCAGCACTAGCTTTTTCCTTGTTTTGATCTCCAGAACTGCCTGCATTCACAGGGTAAACCAGTTTTGACATCCGGTACTCAGAACTGTCCACCTTTCTAGCACTTTGATTTTGCATGTTAATTGGGTGTCAGTGAAAGACTTTCCCCGGGCCCTCGGTTGAACTACTTAGATACTGTTTTCGGTATCCATCCATCCATCCATCCATCCACCCCTTCATTCATCTCAATGACCTGTTTCAGATAATAGTCTGGACAAGACAGGGCTCTGGAGTGTTGGGTTTTGAACTGATGAGTGGAGTTTGGAATCTACCATCTTGATTAAGAGACTTCAACACTTTGGGCTTCTACATCCACAGACGTGAAATGGGATAAGAGGGGTGTTGAGATGATTGACTTAAACGAGGTTAGATGTAATGTGTGGAAATCCACGTGTAATCCTTGCCTGGCACACATGAAGTTCCCAAAGAATGTCTAGTTCCTACCCTAATTAGGACAGATAGAAATGTTTAACCATTTTGGATGTCAAGTCCATGTTTTCTAAGGCAAAAAAGATGGGGTATAATCTATTGCTTCTTTTTAGTCTTGTGCCACTCATCATAGATGATTTTCTTGACACAGCAAAACATCGTATCACCCGATAATGGTCTGATTTTCAGCTTCTCAATAGACCAATCATCTTCCCCCTTTGACAAATACATTTTACTCAGAAATGACATCAAAATGCAATATTTTTCTTGTCATGTTGAACTATGCCATGCTTACTGACACCCTCATATTCTCAGTATTCATTACCCTTTTACTTGATCTTACCCTTTCGCTGTCAAACCACCTTCCTTTATTTATTTAATAATCTGACAAAGATGAAAGAACTATTACCCTGGGCTTATGAGACAGTGGAAATGTCCTTTACTGTCACCATTGTCATTCAGATGCCAGCGGCTTCTCCCTTGCCCTGTATTTAAGCAACATCTGCATATTTGGTTGTGCGAGTGTGCGAGGATGTGTGAGTGTGTGGGCATACGCGTGTGCCCACGGGTGCACTGCCTTTCAAAATTAGTTTTCTAAGGTAGACTTTATGTATGGCTCTGAGATTAAATGAACTCCACCAAACTGCTGTTGATTCTATTCCAGCCACATTTTTTTAACTCAACGATCTGCAAACCTGAAATAACATCTACTCTAATTTTAAGTAGATCTAATTTAACTAACACAAATCATGGCTTTACATTTAACATTATTTATGTTCTGCTAAAGTCCTTTCAAAAAATGATAAGTGCCTGTAATCTATCTTCTCTGTAAGGATATAATTTGTAGAAGCTGTTAGGTGCTCCCTCGACAACCCGGGATATCTAGATAATTAGCCCCAAAAGCACCACCACTGCACCCATCCCTGTCCCTGCCTTTTCTCTTTGACTATATATATATAATTTTTATAATAAAAAAGAGGGGCACCTGGGTGGCTCAGTGGGTTAAGCCTCTGCCTTTGGATCAGGTCATGATCTCGGGGTCCTGAGATCGAGCCCCACATCAGCCTCTCTGCTTCGCAGGGAGCCTGCTTCCTTCTGTCTCTGCCTGGCTCTCTGCCTACTTGTGATCTCTCTCTATCAAATAAATAAATAAAATCTTTAAAAAAAAAAAAGAATGTTTTTCCCTTGCTTAGATCTTTCTTTTTTAGTCTTTTTATCCCACCAAGTTCTAGATACCCCCTCCCTTTTTTTCCCTTACCTTCCCAGAAATTATAACACTCCCTCTGACACCTGGATCTTTGAGCACTCCCTCTCTTCTTGCTCAGTTTGACCAGTTAAAACAAATAACTAAACCCCATCTTAGACCCCATATTCTTCTCCAGCTGCCTAGCTTTTTTTTCTGCTTTTCTAGATTAAAAAAAAAAAAATTTGTACCGTTTGAGTTCAGAAGTCTTCTACATAAGTGATTTTTAAAAAGATTTGTTTATTTGACAGAGAAAGAGAGACAGAGAGAGACTACAAGCAGGGGGAGTGGGAGAGGAAAGAGCAGATTCCCTGCCGAGCAGAGAGCCCGACATGGGGCTCCATCCCAGCACCCTGGGATCATGACCTGAGCCAAAGGCGGATGCTTAACCTACATAACATCCTACGGACATCCCTACATAAATGATTATTTATTAAGATGTGCTAATGTCATTCATCCCTACCCTTCCATCACTGAATAGTTTAAACTTCTATTTGAAATAATTTTACATTTACAGATGATTTGCAAAGATAATACAAAACAGTCTTATATTCCCCTCCCCCTGCTTCCCTTAATGTTCCCATCATACACAACCCTGGTCCACTTACCGACAATCCACTTATAACATCATTAGAGTACTATTAACTAAATTACAGACTTCAGCTGGATTTTACCAGTTCTAATATGTCCTCGTTCTATTTCAGGGTCTACTCTGGATTACTATATTGTGTTTAGAATTGTAGACGTTTTAAGTGTCATTTTATTTGATGTCAATTCAGATCTTAACCAAACGATGACTCTTCCTTCCTAAAACAGTTTTCTTCCCTTGATAACACTTTCTCGGTTTTCCTCCTAGCTCTGGCAGTTTTTTGTTAATTTCCTGTGATGATTTCTGCCCTAAGCATTTAAAGATTGAGACTATTTAGGGCTTGGTCCTGTTTCTTCTTTTCTCCCTGTTATTCACTCCCGTTAGCAATTTAGTTGTTTACATGGCCTCAAGTACCACTGGTACATTCTAAGTCCAGGTGCATATTTTGGTCTAGACTTCTTTTATACGCTCCAGATCCATTTATCCATCTCTGTTACTCCAACTATGGAACTCACTTAGGTGTGTCTGCAATCAGACTGTCTATATTCCCTCCTCAAATAGCTCCTGTTCTCTTGCCCCCTAATCACTCGCTTACGAACACATATGGTGCTCATTCTTCTCCCTTGACACAATAAGGTTTGCATATTTATACATTCTGAATTTTGTCAGGACATGCACTTTTGTTTGTCTTCATTACAACTAATTTAGGCCGACTCGTTGCCAGGTCTCTCTGGACTTCAAGCATGCTCTGTAGTCCCTGTGGAAGAAAAAAGTTGTTCTCTTTGTTTAGAAATGACTCTCCTAGGATTACAAGATTATTTTTCTCAAAAGGACTGTAGGGAAAAAGACAATATGAAAGATCTTAATTATGATTACCATAAAATTTATTTTCCAAACAAGGACACCTGAGTAGAAGGGGCTGCCACTAATCATTATTCCAAGACTATAGCCTTAAAACAGGTTGGTCTCAGGCACACTGGGGTGATACCCACCTGAACACAATATTTTTTCACTAGAAAGAGAATTTATGCCACTAACGAAGATGTAGACTTACATAATTAAGGTAGTGAAGTCTTAGATAGTGAATTAAATGTTGACAATGCTGTCATAGACATTAGCACCAAAGAAAATGTATTCGACTTACTTTAACAAAGAAATGGTATCCCCTATGCTACACATACAGTGAGTAAATGCAATTTCTTCCACAAACATGTAGAATAAGCTTGCCATGACTGTAGCTTTAAGATCAGAGGTTGCATTTCATAGAGTATGCAACATAAAACAAAAGCTGGGTAGTTAGAAATCAGGCTACCATACGGATCTCCTGTCCAGGGAACATCCCAATCAGAAAACCAAGCTTTGGGTGACAAGGCACAGAGAGTATGCGGAGTATTAATTTAAATTAATATTGTATCTAGTCTGACTAAGGTGCTTTATTCTTTGCTCCTTTATGACAGTCAACATAAACATTCTTTGAAGTCAGAAAGACTAAGGAATAAATCTGCTGTGGCTGCCTTGTTGAATGGACATTTTAATCCCCCCGCACCTTCATGTTTCTTCTGTTTAAAGGAGGGGATGGCATTTATCCGGTTCACTTAGTGGGAGTCCAGGAATATTTAATGGGATAATATACGCGTGAGTTCACTGCCAGTCTTCGATGTTACTGTAAGTGTTATGGTACCATCAGGAAAAGAGGGCCTTATCTTGCTAATTCACGCAAGCGTAGGCTGGAGTCCACAGCTGGCCATGCAGGAGAGAATCCTGGTCATGTGTTGAGGCAGAGTCAAGGCCTTGCTTCAGTCTTCCTCTGTAACAGTGTTGTCAAAGTTTGAGTGGACATTCGGATCTTGCCTTGTCACTACTGTGGTGGGAATGGTTTTTGGAATTTCTCTTCAAACCCTGTACAAAAATGAGCCGTCTTAAAGTCTGCACAACATGGCCCTAACCTTGGGAAAGGATTGTGGGCCATGTGGCTTCAGCTCCATGCAGAGGGTAGCTGAGGGTCCCTGCTCTCATTGTTCAGCGAGATGCACAAGATCAGAAAGCCCATGAGCCAGGGTCAGAAGGTGGATGCAGATAGACCTCAAATACTTGAACCCCTGAGCAGAATCATTCCTTCGGAGGGCACACTTAGTTTTTTTTGGTTTTAGGTTTTTTGTTTTTTGTTTTCAATTGGTTTGTTTGTTGATTGACTTCTCTAGGTGAAAATTTATAATTTCTAGTGTGGCAAAATAAGTGGAACCGTGAATTATGGTCCACAGCGTACCGAGCTGCCTTTTTGTACTCTGGTAAAATCCTCAGCCTTTTATTCTCCTGAAAAATTTGTATCATCCATCGCTCCTACCTGTGCTCTCCCTACAGGTACAAGCTCTGTTCTCAGACTCTCATGGTATAGCCAGAAATGTGATATCAAGACTCAGATAACACTTTGGACATAAGGATTTTGGGGACGTGCTTGTAAACTGGCACAGCAAATCTGGGTGGAAGGGGTGAGTGGCATCCTTTCTTCCTCTTTAGTTGATGCCAGAACATGTTGCAAAAATAGACCTTTCCTAGAGTCTCAACCTCGCCCAGAATGCACTGCCCAGCTGGTACTCTTAGCAGAGCCACCAGTGAGGACCGTCCAGAAAACAGGCTCTCCAGAGACACAGCCGGGCACCCTCACTCTGCTCAGTACTTGCTCCTCTCCTCCCTTGTTTTGTGCTTGGAGGCTGAACTCCAGAGGCAAGAAGAAGAAAGGACAGAGGCTCTGTCCCCTTGCTCTTGGGTAGTTTAAGTGCTTCCTTCTCAAAGCTCAAGGATAAAGCCTCAACAATCGGTTCAACTGTTGGGAATTTATAGATGGGGAGATCGAAGTCCTCTAATGGAAAGTGCATTGGCTAAGGTCACAGATTGTTAATGAACAGCAGAGCTGGACTTGTGTTCAGGTGTACTCACTAGTCAGTGACCTTCCTTCTCTATAGTATATAAATGTGTACTGCAATGGGATATATCGAGTTCCAGACAATCATCCTTATTAATAATGCACCATCATTTAAGGGTATGTGCATAATGCCATTGCACTTATTTCCTTTATTGATCATTATTAATATTTTAGTGCTATTTCATTTTTTTCTAAGAACTCCATCATAAATGGCTAGGCATGTCTTAGAGATCTCAGCTTAAAAATGTGTTTTTAAAAACTTGATTGATGGCATGAATCTGATGGAGATGCTTTTCAGTAGTTGTCAGAAGATGACATATTAAACTTATATTAAAGTTTATATATTATGACTTTCTATGCCTCTTCCCAGTCAGTTCCTCCCATGTACCACAGAAGACCATTCTGGGTTAGATTATGACAAGGAAGTGCCTTTTGCATTTGTTGTGGAATGAATGAAGGAGTTAGATCTTCAGTTCTACGTCGAACAAATTTGTAGAGAACATTAAATATGCTTTACCTTGACCTTTCAGAGGTTTTTGATAACCTTTGAGTCATGGGTTGTTGATTAAAAATAGCTGATATGCCTCTGACTCAAAACGTACTCAGAAACCTTTTTAAGAATTTATTTAAATTTTCAATTTCCACAGTGAATTCCTATAAGGAATGTGAATAAACAGAGATTAGCCTTCTGCCTAGAGTTTACAATCAGGGGCTGGAAAAATTCAGCCATTAACAAGCATGTCGACACTAAAAGCACACCAGGCATATGCTGTCATCTTAATTTGCTTGAGATTTCAGTACTCGAAAAATTCGACATAACTTTCTCAATGCACCGTATTCCTGCAAAGCCAAATACTGTGTTTTCATAGGGTTTGTTTTTATCTGCCATTTCCAGTGATACCTCTGATTGTTTTTCCTGTGCGTGGTAGGTTTAAAGTTAGTCTTGGAACTCCCTTCATCTTGGTTCCTTAGGTCCACAATAGATTTTGGATTTCAGTCCTTGTGAAATCATCCATTACATATCAGTAAGTAAAGCCCTGTAGAAGAAAGGGGGGTGGTAGATAAGATGCTTGAGATTCCCAGTCAGGATTGGGATCTTAGGACCCACAGCCTGCTCTGAGCCTTTATGTTTTGACATGATAAAATGTGGTTTTTGAATTCACGCTTAGCACCTAGTGCCAGAGTCTTAACCAAACACAGGAAATATAACTGCCTTCCTCTTTGGATTATCTTAACTGATTTTAAACAGAAATGTAGCTCCAGCGAGCACGTATCTCTATGTGAGCAAGTATCATGATGAATAAACCGGTTTGTCCCGGCATTGGTGCAGTCCTGACGCTGCTTTTGGATCAGAAATGGCTGCTTGGTGGCCTGTCTGATCAATTATTTAGACACATTAATAAACGGTTCAGATTATTGCCCCTTAGAACCAAGTGATCGGAGAAAATGACCATTAGTGAGATTGCAATAACAGAATTCATGTCCTGTTTCTGGGTCATTTGCGCCAAAATAACGACTTAGGTCCTGGGATCCAGAAGACCGGAGCCGCAGGCGTTGATGAGGCGCCCACACTGGGCCGGGGGTTGTGCCGAGCACCGTTCACACAAGGATGCAAAGGCACAGATCTCAGACTGACTAGGGAGGGTTCACAGCCTAATGGGCTTATTTTAAAATGGCAGACTCGATTTCACTCACCAGCAGATATCCACCTTGTTCTGTGCTTTCTGACTCAGAACAATCTGACTCAGAACAAAAAAAAATTTTTTTAAAATATTTTATTTATTTATTTGGCAGACAGAGATTACAAGTAGGCAACAGAGGCAGGCAGGGAGAGAGAGGAGGAAGCAGGCTCTCCGCAGAGCAGAGAGCCCAATGTGGGGCTCGATCCCAGGACCCTAGGATCATGACCCGAGCCGAAAGCAGAGGCTTTAACCCACTGAGCCAGGCGCCCCAGAACAATCCCTATTCTTAACTTGAATAAAACCAGTCAAAATTTCAAATGTGGACTCTAATCACTTCAAAATGAATATGACTCTAATCAGCTTTCTGTCTTCTGTGTCTTAAAAATCAGTTTTCACTGAACTTTATCATTGAGAATGTACGATTTTCTGTATTGTCTCACAAACAGAAGTCAATTATCTAGAATTTTCCTTTAACCACATCATTTTTTGGTGCAATTAAACGTGTGTGTGTGTGTGTGTGTGTGTGTGTGTTGTTGTTGTTGTTGTTTATTTGCTTGCCCCCTTTCCTGTATTTATTTGGAATTTTTTTTTCCCAAGGAAGAAAACTTAAAAAAAAATGCAAAATGTCCAAAGGTGCAGGACGCATTCAGTATGAAAGAAGGAATTACTAACCAATTTAAACATTCAGTTACCATGCTGTCTTATTATTCTGGTCCACTTATAAGGAGGTATTCCTTCGTCTTAAAACAGATAAACCCATTTGCTGCAGTCTCCTTGGCCCAGCCCCTGTTGTTCCTAAATGATGCCAGAGACAGTAGCCTACTCTATTGCAGATCTGAAACATAGTTATAAATAAAACTGAACTCTGTATCAGGAAATCCAGGGTGAGGTGAAAATCTTGTTTCCTGGTAACTCTGGATGTTTTTTGCTTAGAAAGCAGTGATGTTGTGTTGCAGACACTGCTGCTAATTAGCAAGCCTCTGAAATATGGTTCCTCATTGAGCAAAATGGTCATTCTCTACATAACTGCAGTTTCAGCAATACCTTTCTGTTTCTGGTTATTAATTTGCATTTAAGATGAATCGAGGTCATTAATTTACTGAGCCAACATGGAAAATGTAGAGCAGTTAAGTTTATAAATGACACCATCATGCTTCAATATATTTGTGCTTAATGACATTATATCACATGAGAGATTCTAATTTCCTTGTACTTGATGTAACTGGTGACATTAGAATGCTAGGACTGGGCTAGTACTTGTTGCTTTAATTGTGCTGAACTGACTGGATACAAGGAGCTTATTAATAAAGCTTACTGTTACACCCCAATTGTCCTGGCTATAAACTGTATTACTATTATTATTTTGTCTTTTGGAGGCATCAAGTTTTCTCAATATTATGACAGTTACACTACTGTTGAAGTCTTTAGGGAGAGAATAACTATGCTAATAGCACTCCGAAATCACATTCTGGTTGGGACTAACTCTGAGCCAAAGTGAGTAGTGCGTGCACACGCACAAAAGATGTATGTATATATTTTTTCTCCTGAAGATTCCATTTATCGGAAGATAGGGAGAACACTGTACTCAAAAGTATCCAAAAAAGAAATTCATAACTTGCTTCATCCTTCTAATATGAAGTTTAGAAACCTTCATATTAGAAGGTAAACATTAAGGCGGTGTGTGACCATCAGAACAATATTTTACTTTTTTTTTTTTAAATATGTGTTTATTTGGAGGGGCAGGGAGAGAGTGAGTGAGAGAGAGAGAAGGAAACTCTTCCCTGCTGATCACATTGATCTACACAGGGCTCGATTTCACAACCCTGACATCATGACCTAAGCTGAAATCAATAGGAGTCCTCCAGATGCTTAACCTACTGAGCCACTTAGGCGCCCCACAACAATATTTTAAATATTTATAAGTGGATAGATCACCAGATTGAGGAGTTAGTCTCTGAATGGTTTCCATATTCAGCAGGATTTTATCTACCATTTGTGCTTTAATAAGATTTGGAGTTTTTGTCCAAATATGACTCAACACCTAAATCAGGAGTTGCATGCACTATTTTCCTGTCAAGTTATGTAGCATAGTTCAGTGCCTTTGGATAAACTAATAAGAAACATGATCCTCAGGCTAACAGATCAGTGCTTGTGTATAGAATTGATAAAAGTATTTCCATTGTATGTTTTAATTTTTAAAGGTCAACTCTCCATTATTTCTGTTTAGATTCAAATTCCTTAGTTAACTATAATCCTCCACTCACTCATTATTTTCTTTGCTGGACCTTCCTTTCAGATCTATAGAAATTCTCATTCTTTATCTAAACTCATTTTATAGTTTTCCTAGCTACCAGAGAACTCTCTAAGCATTTCCACAGCAGAAGTCCCATTTGATAGTGGCTGCTCGATCAATAATTATATGCATGAGGCAAAGCACTAAAGAGTTTACTCTTCAGACTATCAATTTGTTGAAACTTGGATAAATTTGCTGATGCAGTTTTGACAGTGGCATTTTACTAATTAATTTATTACATTAAGTTATACTCCAAAAATTAAGACACAAGAATAATTTATGACTTCTAGTCTCAACAGAAATAAAACAGTGCCAATTTGTCTCTTGACATCAGACTTCACACCAGACATCAAATGGGGCACCATTTCCTATGATAATGTTTCCATAAGAGTAGTTTAAAAAGAACTTAAAATACAGAGCTCTAGATAGTGTGTTAGCCTGCTTAGATTTGTTTTCATTGTGCATAAATGAATGCTCGTCAGTTCTATAATGACTTTGACTACTTCATTATCTAGAAATATCTGCCCCCATGTATACATGTATATGTATACTCACATCCATATGTGTGTGTATTCAAATGTATGTATTCCATATATATGTACATACATATGTGTGTGTATACACACATGCTATACACACATATATGTATAGTAAGTAATTTTGAGGAAAAGTTGAAGGATAGTTCTGTCTTTCCAAGAAAAGAGCAAAAACAATTGTCCTGAAAAGTGATATTTACTAGAAGGAAGCATGGAGGAAAAAAACAGACTGAAATTTTTAAAAAATTAAATTTTTTTCAGTGTTCCAAAATTCATTGTTTCTGCACCATGCCCAGTGCTCCATGCAATTTTCTGTTGGTAGACATTATTACTATTATAGGATTATATGAATACATAATCGAATTTGTGTTTATAATTCATATACTTCCTCTTTATACTTCCAGTGATCCAGGGAACTAATTTCTACAAATTTCTGTCATCCTGAGTGTGCTTTTTGTGGGACTCATTGGAACTAAAGCACTTTTGAGGCATCATTTCATGCTGGGTAGAAGGACTGTTTCATTTCTGTCATCTGCACACTGAAGATCAGGGGGAGAAAGAGATGCTCTCAGGGTTTCCTGCCACATGGGGCCAATTTAACTTGCCTTTTGTACCTGCAGACTGTGGACTTTTTATTGTTTTCTAGATTTTATTTATTTATTTGTCAGAGAGAGCACAAGCAAGGGGAACAGCAGGCAGAAGGAGAAGCAGGCTCCCCGCTGAGCAAGGAGCCCAATGTAGGGCTGGATCCCAGGACCTGAAGGCAGATGTTTAACTGACCGAGCCACCCAGGGTCTCCTGTGGACTTGGGTTTTACAGAAAGAAAGCTAAAGGGTAGTTTCACTTGGTAGACGTCCTGATGATCATATCTTTTCCCTTGAAACCCCACAGCACAGGCTTTATTTTTTGATTATAATAGTGAATCAACATGTCTATTACAGTACTGTTAATTCCTGTGAAGTAGTTTATAGTATGGACCACCCAGGCTTGTCATAACATTAAAAAACAAACACACACACACACACACACACAGAAATTCTAGGTTTTTATAAGTTGTACAATTCTGCCAAATCATCATGAATACTGGAATTCCATCTTGTTACTTTTATTATAAATAGCTGCTGTTGAAATAAAACAGCAGAATTAGCTGGATAGCTGATTTTGCCAGTAAATATTTACCTCTAAGATATACCCCTAGCCAGACCCATGAACACCCCGGGTGAGCCGTTCAGTGGGTGTTACACTGATGTATCGTACCTGTCCCTTTTCACCCCTTCCAAAGATGCATGCCTTTCTGTGTGAGATTTCCTGGTCGCTGATGCTTTGTTAACAGTTACTAACCTTACCAGAGTTCCTCATGCTCTATGCTTCTTAAAAGCAAGCAAGCAAACAAACAAAGCCAAAGAGCATATTTGAAAAGCAGACTGTCAGGCTCCAGGAATATACACTCTGAATCAGTTTTTACAGGGTGAGGACAAGAATTTGCATTTTATTAACTTTTCCTGATAGTCTTTATCTAATTCATCCAGGGAATATGTTGTTGGGGGATACTGAAAAAAATTGTGGCTGCAGGATACCCAGGCCTGGTGCTTCTGGGAGGCAGCAGTTGTGAATGCTGCTGCTGATTCCATTAGTTGATCTTTCTGGATGCAGCAATATTCAATTTGCTGTCTAATGTCTACCCTTGTAGCAAGCAAGCAAGCAAGCAAAGAAATATACTCATAGGAGAACTGGTTGAAATAGCAGGTAGTCAGCTGGGATAGTCTCTGGCCCAATAAGGGAGGCCGAAGTGATCCTGAGGAATCCTGGAGTTCAGAATATGGTCAGGGACCCAGAGAGAGGATGAGGCATAGATATATATTCAGAATAGCGGGAACCTGTGTGTTTGGTTGCCTTCCTTTTACATATGAATTTCAGTGTTACAAGGCTTTGGAGTGGAGTGTGCAGAAACAGGGTCCTCCTGGGTATTTATTATTCAATATTTAGATAAGTTCAGGGAAGGGCCAGTAAACTTGATAAAGCATGATAGACAATTAGGAAGAAGACATTTATAGCAGAAAATTCTATGACAAAAATATTGTATCTCTCTTGGAAGATCTGGGGCCCATCCTGGTGTGAAAGGTTCCAAAGTCAGGTTCCATATATGGAGTAAGGTTCCTCTTTTTGAGACCATAAAGGTGCCCAAAGAAGCTTTTGTGAATG
Source organism: Mellivora capensis (assembly GCA_004024625.1). Taxonomy (NCBI): domain Eukaryota; kingdom Metazoa; phylum Chordata; class Mammalia; order Carnivora; family Mustelidae; genus Mellivora; species Mellivora capensis. Next base: position 33,096 of record PISX010014591.1, read on the forward strand.
ACAGAAACTTAGACATGGCACTCAAAAATGCAGGGCGATACCCAAATGGTCACAAAGACCAGAAAGCCTAGGGCAGGTTCAGGGATCAAGGCCCAGAGAAAGGGCCTCTGGAAGCAAGGAGCGAAGACTAAGGCACATGAGTTGAGAATGATAAGGATGAGCCAGGATAATAACTGAAAATTTGATATGTCACTTGTCACTTACTGATGTGTCAGGTCTGGAATAGAATGTGTGGGCAGGTTTGAATGGCTCAAGGTGGGCCAAAACTATTAGTCTCTTTGAGCATGATTAAGTGTGCTGCTTTTCAGTGGTTCCTGCCATTACCTGATGTGTGATTCAGGTCAGTGTGTGCTGGAGTGTGCCTCTGTCGGGTGCTTCTGGCCTAGATTCTGCCCAGGTTTCTTGTCTTAAGTTGTGCTGTAATTGTTCTAGGTAGATACCTCAGTTTGTGTCAACAGGGGGCCATCTGCTTCCCCCCAGAGTCACCACAATTTAGAGGAAAGACATGGAATGTGGGGTCCGATGGTCCTGGGGCCTTCGTAGTCCATTGTCTCTATAAATGGGTTAATTACATGCACCGCGTAATGGTTAAATGGAAGAGCATGTGCACCAGACTTAGAAACTGTGGGTATTCGGTAACTATTAATTGCTTTCTCCTTTTAACTTTAGGATTCTCTGCATTCACAACATTTGACTCTTAAGAGTTTTTCTGGGCTCTTACTCACTTGGGACTTTTAAAAAATGAATCTTGTCAACCACAATGTGGTTGATTTAAGGTATGTAAAACAAGCATTCATCTATTCCACACCGTGTTTCAGTTCTGGACTACATATCTTATGTTAAGTGATCTTTGAAGCAGCTCTAATGGGAATTGGTCCCTTGGGACAGGAAGACACCTGCTTCTGACGTCTCCTGTGCTCCCGTGTCCCAGGATTTGCAACCTGTGCATTGTAATGAGCAGTGCCACCCAGGGCTCCTTGCTGACGCTCATCCCTTGCCTCCCCTTTGGTGAGGAATGGCCTCACTTGTATTTGTAACGATCAGCAGCTATTCTGGGATAATCTTCAGTTAAAGGAGAATGGGCTAATCAGTAAAAAGATGATATATAATAAAATTCCAGAGAAACTATTCAACTTTATTAGTCATTTTGAGAAAAGTAAATCTGGGCGAACAGTGCTTCACCTCTCCCTCACGGACACACATCATTTTGTTGAAGGAAAGGATAAAGGTAGGCAAAAAACTTGGACTCTGGATTCAGATAAGCTGTGGGACTCTTGAGTCTACCACTGAAGATCTCTGTGGCATTTGTGACATTAAGCAGAACAATTACTTCTGGTCTTCTGTTTCCTCATGGGTAAAGAGGGGATAGATAATGTTTCTAATTGTTTTGCTGGAAGGACTGAATTGGGTAGTAATTGAAATACACTAAGACCAACCTGGCATATAATAAACACTGGTCTTATTCTCCTTCCTGCTGCTTTTTGGGAATTGAGCTCAATTCTATTATGGAAGTAATATTTCCATCTTTCTCATCCTGCTTTTTCTCCTCTGCCTGAATTTAGCTCATTTGGTTGTGCATATGGGACAACCACTCCATAGCTCATGGACTATGGCTTCAAAGGGAAGCAGCTGTCCTCACCGCATTTGCATTGCCCTGACAGTGCCAGGCATTTATGTAAAAAATCAGTTGCTGAAGTAAAGCCAGTCTCCTTGGTGTGGCTGTCTCCGTGCATGTGCTACAACTGGATATGATGTTTCACCAGACACTGGTCTGCAAGGAACTGCTAAAGTAAAACACCATCTTTGTTAGGTCTGAGTGGAAAATACTGCTAGCCTTCAGAAGTGAGTGAAAATATAAAATATTTGCCCCAAATTGGTATATACCAATAAGAAATAAATTTTACCATACCTTTACAGCACATTTGACTTTTTCTTTAAATCCAGGGAACCTCAGAGTGTTTGGTTGTAAAATAGGAATATCAAAGTTCATGTATTCTCACAAAATTTCTGTGAGAAGCAAATGGGTAACATACATGAAAGGGAGCCGTAGGTGCTTGGATGATACCTTCAGCATCAGGTTAAAACCCTGAGTGGTTTTATTATTGATATTGTTAATCTTTTATCACATAGGAATTTTTTTTCTTTGGTGTCCACTTTACTTTTATCTCAATAAGATCTGTTATTAGCTTAATATGTGCTATGTGCTAATTGCTTTAAGTCTGGTACCATAGCCAGTTCTAGCTGAAATAATTTGGTACACGTGGTCTTGATTGGGTAGCAGAGCAGTCTTTTGTGGATCAAATGGGAATGTCTAGGGCAAACGTGGAAGAATCCCAGAATGTGGCTCCTCTGACTGCACGTCTAGAGGAACCTTTTTCATACTCTTCAGCGGCGGCCCCTCGGCACAGGCCACTGAAACAGATCAGCAAGACTAAGGCGCAAGAGTTTGGTGACCTTGAAGGTCAATGAACTATACAAAACTTGAACATGACTAGCCAGTGTATTGTCACTGAGGTGTGGACCGCATGTTGAAATCATATTTGCTTAGAGTGGCTGTTGGAGTTCAACTCCTCAAATCTCGACAGAAACTCCTCAAATCTTGTATCAGGCTACTTATGAGAGAACCCAGTTTGGGAAAATACTTTTTTCAATATTAATCATCAGTGCAAATATTTAAAGTTTGCCTCTGCTGCTACCAAAGAGAATGAAGAAGCAAAGAATTGTAAAGCATGGTTATAGAAACTACGTATATCTAGATGCTACTACTATCCCACTAAAAGGCTGGGATTGTTTATAAAGAATTACAGTCTTTCAATATCTTAGTGTTTTTCTTACTCCAGATGTCCTTTAGTGATTTTGGGATTTTATCCTGGAGATAGAGTGCGAGTGATCTCTGTGTTGTTTGTCTCAGCTCCTGAATTCTGATTTATTACCTCTAGTATGTGAGCCAGTGAGCATCACATGGGAGATTCACGGGTCTCAGCAGGTCGAGAAGTGTGGATTGTTGAAATTCAGACCACACGTACCATTCATGTGATGGCCTGTAAAGTCATGTTTCCTGCCTTAAGCTCTAGGGAGCAGTCATTTGCCATAAGAATTTCCTCCATGGTGTGGGTCCTCCTGCTTTATGGGGAGCTGCATGGTGTGTTTCAGTTATCTCTCCTCTTATATTTCTTAGGGGATAACAGGAGAGTCCAGTAATAATATTGACCATACACCTTGCTAATGTGTGCAAACACGTGTACATAGGAGTTAATTTTGGTGCTTCGGATACGGGTGGAGGGGGAAAGTAGGGAGAGGGGAGAGAGTAATCTATAACTGTAGGCATACTCTTTATTGTTATTTACTCAGTTTTCTCTCTCTTTAACCCAAACTGGTTTTGCCTATACAATTGACTCTTGAACAACATGTGTTTGAACAGTGTGGGTCCACTTTCATTTGCATTTTTCCTGATAAATACAGTATGGTAAATGTATATTTTTTTTCTTGTGGTTTTCTTAAAAAAATTTCTTTACCCCATTTTATTGTAAGTATACAATATTTACTACATATAACATACAGAATGTATGTTAATCGACTGTTTGTGTTATTGGTAAGACTTCTGTCAACAGTAGGCTGGTAGTAGTTGAGTGGGGAGTCAAAAGTTATACATGGATTTTGGATTGTACTGGGGGGTCGGTGCCCCTAACCTACATGTTGTTCACAGGTCAACTGTACTTGTCTTTTTTAATGAGCCCTCTGACAATATCTTCCACTAAAAGGAAATGTATTTTAAAAGAAACTTGATGAAGTTTTAGAATCGCCATACTGTTAGCATGACTGTTACATTCTTCCAGTATTTTCATTTTTGTTCGGTTCCTTATCAGCTTTTCTGGTCAGTAGTTCTCATAATACTGTGTTGTGATCCCGTTTCCTCCTCTGTCAGAGTCAGCCCTTTAGAAAATTTGGATCATGGGGTTGATGACTATTTTGATTCCAAAGTTCCTTTGAGTTCAGTGAACTCAAAGTGTCAGGGACATCTGAATCCTTTCTGACCTCTGGGCTCCTCTGACCTCACTGGGCTGTAGGAGTCCCAAGAGACAATACAAATGAGTGAGACCATCAAGGGTGGGCGTGGGATAGATCAAGGACTCAAGACCTGCTGACTTCTTAGCATCTGAGGAAAGCAGGCCCCACCTAAAAAAGCATCCAGATTTCATTATTTTCAAGCACCAAGCCTACCCCATAAGATGTGCTTCCTAGGTGAATTTGACCTCAGGGAATAATAGCCTGGGGCCTCAGGGCACAGTAATTAAAATGGAGCTTGAGACCTCCAAGGGCTGTGTAAGGTACTTTCCATAGCTGTTCGGTTTTCTCTTACAGGAAACCAATTCTACAAGTGAGTTCTAATACTTTAGAATGAGATTCTAATTAAGGAGCTACCCAGTTACTTTGATTACATTGGTACAGTTATGAAATAAGTAAGAGAGTTAAAAAGCAAATATAATTGATTAGCTGGGCCACCCTAACTTTGTTTTTATCATTATTTAAAACTTAATTGCTGTATTACATTTCCAGATGTTGATTTTGGACATTTCATCATGCACTTTATTGCCTCTGAGGAGTTTCTGTGTATTTCTAATATGAGTTTTTTATGTTTCTGGGATGTAGAAAAATCAATTAAGATGAAGTAAGTATTTTTGAGACCTAACCAGACTTTTGGCTTTGTTTCCCCAAAAGTTCTTCCATAGAAATGTGTGGCATAGGAATGGAGCCTAATGCTTTCTGAATAAGATATTAACAGCCTTGTAGTGAGTATATGGAAATTTAGGTAACTGATGTTTTCATAAAGCTTCTTAGTGGAATTTCATCTTAATAAGTGAACTACATGTTTCTATAGGGATTGTATGACCTGTTTTACATACTATTTTGATACAGATGTAGAAACACCCTTGTCCACAGTCCAGTTTTGTCCCTCTCCTGAATTCTCCCTTATCTGTAGCTTGTTTTCTGTTGTCCTAGGGCAGGTATAGAATGGAATAGAATTAGCAGGTCTTTTTCTACAGGTCTCAAGTGAGGCAAAATCCACTGTGGACCAGAGATGCTGAGAGTCCTATCAATGCAGCTCTGCTGGTATATAGGCAGGACTGTTTTCAGCTGGAAGACACCTGCCCTTCTCTCCTCCCTGCTGTTTACCTCCCAATGTAACCCCTCCTTTGGGGACCCCTGGACTATCATGCAGTTCAGCAACTAAAGGGTTCAGACAGGCTAGGATCGTAAGCTTCCAACCCTTTTCTAGTAGGTGTCTGTTCAGACACTGCATGTTGGTAAATATTTTAGATGACACTTTTTTGCAGGCAGTGAAGGCTTGAAAGGGTCTAGGAGCCAGGAGGTGAGGCAGCGTGAGTCCTGCCAGATGGGGCACCCTTGCCTGCTGTGAGGAGGCAGCTCAGGCCCAGCCCACCCTTCTGTGGCCACAGCGGGATGGCCCATTCTCTGATCTCTGAAGAGGTTCTCAGTATGTAGACTTTTTTTTTTTTTTTTTAAGATTTTATTCATTGAGAGAGCAAGAGTGAGAGAGTGAGCCTCAGTGTGGGGGGCGGGGGCGGGCAGGGGCAGAGGGAGAGAGAACCAGACTTCCTGCTGAGCAGGGGGCTAGATACTGGGCTATATCCCAGGACTTGAGCTGAAGGCAGGCATTTAACTGACTGAGCCATTCCGGCCCCCTTGTTGTTGTCATTGTTGCTGTTGTTGTTTAAGTTGCCATTCCTTGATTTTTAAATACTTGCTCATTAAAAAGAAGAACCAAACAATGTAGCTGAAAACCCTGAAACAAAGCCGTTGAGCCAAAGGGACGCCACCAACACCAGAGCACAGGGCTCTGGACACTCAGAGCACTTTGTAACACCGTAAAATGCATTTCTTCTACCTGTTTCTTATGCTGACCAAGGGTATCCAGGGCAGAGTTCCATGTCTTTAAGAGCTACATGCTAAATTCCACAAAATAGAGACTTTGTCTAACGCAGGATCTTGTGTGCATGTGTGTGCGCGTGTGTGTTTTCCCAACATTCTGTATAACAAAATGATGATAGGGATAGGAAAAAGATTAAAAAAAAAAACCCACAGCTTATGTTCTGAAGTAATTCTATTTTAGAAAAGAGAATCTTGACAAGACCTGAGCTTTGTTAGGGGAGAAAGAAAAATGACAAAGCAGTAATTTACAGAAAACCTAGATAGATTATTCAGTCACCTTGTGCAAAAGACCGCAAAAAATGTATGCTAAGCATGAAAAGTATGTGGCACTCAAGAAAACAAACACCCGGACCCGGCCTGGTAAAGGGGTCAAGCTGGGGAGGCATGCTTAGGAACAGAGAAGTGGCAGAGCGAAAAAAGGGTCAGGAAGCTGGAATCTTGCACAGCTTGGTGCTCGCTCCGCCTTGCAAAGGATTCAGGACATGTGCAAGTCGCTGTCCACTTGGATTGCAAATAGTGCCCGATGAAAAATCACTTTGCTCCAGGTGTAATGATTGGAAATGATGTTTTACCTTTATTATTTCTAATTTTTTTTTAACAATGAAAGAGAAGGTGCTTTCTCATCTTTGGGACCTTGTAGGGCAGAAAGCCTAGCAGGGCACACAGGGATGACCGGAAACAGGTTGGAGCTGGTGATGAGGGCTTACTCTTCGAAGCAGAACCTCCTCTCTGCTTCCTTCTCTGGTTTTCTCTCGCTGCCTCACTCTCCCTGGTCTTAGTGTCTTCGGTCTTGCTTTCCCTCTGGTGCCAGCTCTATCGGATGTGCTGTGACACTGAGTTGTCTATAACTTGTACGTGGCATTTAGATTATATGTCGACTTTATCACAGGAAGTCTTATCCTCTCCTGTATTAATGGATGAAGCAGGTGAGCCAAACCTCACTCTCCCTTCTCTTACTTCCCCAGTGTGATTGAATGAATTCTCTGTAGTTTGTCTTCCCCCGTGGTGACCAGTGTCCTGGGGAAGAGAACTGCTGTTGTGATGCTTCAGTGAACAGGACCTGCATTTGAATCCTGCCTTACTGTGGAGGGAGTTGGGACAAATTCGGGAATCTCTGTTGACCTCATCCTTTCTCATCTGTATGAGGGAAGTTATAATGGGACATGAGTTGTAAGGCTATTACAAGGAGTAAATAGATGGTATATACAAAATAAGCTTAGCATAAGTGCCTGGGATGTGGAAGGGACCCAGCTAAGTTATAAATCAGGCGTGGACAAGCTTTTTCTGTAAAGGGCCACACGGTAAATATTTCAGGCTTTAAGGGTCATGAGTTCTGTGTGGTGACTCCCCAGCCCTGCCATTGTACGATGAAAGCAGCCACAGATATAACGTAAATGAGCAAGGGTGGATGGGTTCCAATAATCTTTATTTGTAGAACAGGTGGAAAGGCAGATTTGGAGCTCAGTCTCCTCGCTTAATCTTGCCTGTGCTTTGAGAGATACTTAGTGGATAACATCAGAAATCATAGAGGAATCTCTGATATGAGACACTTTCGGAAAACCACAGACATAACATTTTTCAGATCTGTAGCAATCCAGCAGTTTCCCAGTCAGAATACTTTTTAATCTGTTGTTTTAAGTTACTTCCAGTGTGGAGCTAAGACTAAACAATAGAAACCCAAGGGTCAGACAAAGTCTTGTGGCATCAGTGATAGTCCTCATGAGACTGTCATATTTAATCAGGATAACTACCTTTGTCCATCAACTTTTTTTTTTTTCAGTGACGGTACATACACTGAGATTTATAGGGAGAAATTAAATTACTTGGATATTTACCTAGAAATACTGTTGGGGGAAAAGTATCTTTCATCCATGGGTGATAGTCTAAGACCATGTTTTCCAGGTGGCTTGGGATGGTGACTGAGAGGGGATGAGGCTGGCTCATGGATCATGTAGGGTCCAAGCTGGGGTTGAGGTCTGTATTCCTGTTGCCTGGACACATGGATGGGTGACACCCCTCCCAGGTCTGTTGGCATAGTGGGATCCCACAGCTCCCAGAGAGGACTTCTGTTTGTGGGATAGATGGCAACTGGTTATTATCGTGGGGGTCATAGAGTGTGAGATGTCAGCCATCTTGCTGATGTTACCTGCCATTTACCCTTAAAATAGTTAAAATATATCACAGAGAACTGAAATTGCTATTTGAGAAAGTAGTTATTGCACTGATGAAATATCACTAATCTGTCTGCTGTGCCGTATATTATCGTAATTATGAAAGGAACATAAGGAAATGCCATAAATACTCTCCACTGGGCCTCAGGCTTTACCAGCTTTCCTATTGCTGTTACATAAATGTCAATTACAAACATATTATGAAAAAGAAGGAATGGCTTAATGCTAACGTGTACCTGCTAATTTGATACTGTATTTACGATGGTAGAGTGAGGCATGTAACCAATGGCAGTGAAAGACAGCGACTGTTCAACAAAGCAACATTCTGTACTTTATTGGCTGAGGCAAGCTGTGAATTTGTTTCAAGTTATGTAGCCATTTGTTAATTAGAACATTGTGGGGGCACCTGGGTAGCTCAGTGGGTCAAGCCTCTGCCTTCGGCTCAGGTCATGATCTCAGGGTCCTGGGATGGAGCCCCGCATCCGGCTCTCTGCTCAGCAGGGAGCCCGCTTCCCCCTCTCTCTCTCTGCCTGCCTCTCTGCCTACTTGTGCGCGCTCTCTCTCTCTGTCAAATAAATAAAATCTTTAAAAAAAAAAGAACAATGTCGGGACGCCTGGGTGGCTCAGTTGATTGGACGACTGCCTTTGGCTCGGGTCATGATCCCGGAGACCTGGGATCGAGTCCCGCATTGGGCTCCCGGCTCCACGGGGAGTCTGCTTCTCCCTCTGACCTTCTCCTCGCTCATGCTCTCTCACTGCCTCTCTCTCAAATAAATAAATAAAATCTTAAAAAAAAAAAAAAGAACAATGTGGACTGGTGACCCATGACTATGTAGCTTTATTTAATATGTATGTAAGGATGTGCATTTCATTCCCAATATTTATATTTCTTCTATTTATAAAAATAATAAAAGTTCAATTTAGAATAGAGAAATAGAAAGAAAACAGGAAACAAGGAGCAGAATCTTCTCTCCTACCTCACCTGTGGCCACGTGGTCACATTTATGTGTATCTTTCTTACTATAAGATGAATTGATTATTGTCTGAATTGCATGATAATTATTCACTTGAAAATTACTTTTAAATACAGATATATGGGAGAAAGGTCTTGAAGGAGGGACTTTTCCTTTGTGCATAAGATTTAGCCATTTCTATTTTTGTGCTGTGGAGAGGACAGTGACTGTGGTTAGATGTGTGTTCCTGTCTTCCTTATTAATTTGGACATGAAACTTTTTTTTTTAAGATTTTATTTATTTATTTGACACAGAGAGAGAGAGAGATCACAAGTAGGCAGAGAGGCAGGCAGAGAGAGAGGAGGAAGCAGGCTCCCTGCTGAGCAGAGAGCCCGATGTGGGGCTCGATCCCAGGACCCTGAGATCATGACCTGAGCCGAAGGCAGAGGCTTAATCCACTGAGCCACTCAGGCGCCCCTGGACATGAAACTTTTTTTAGGCAAAATTTAACTTTCTGATATTCTCAAAAAGGAAGAACACTACTAATTCCTTACACGTCAATAGATTGTTTATAAAGTTTCCACTCTTTCCCCCCCCACAAATATTAATTGTGCCCCCTCCATCTTTAAAATCAGATACAACTGAATCCCTATAGCAGCTCTGCTTACCAGCTGGGTGTCCAGTCCAAGTGACATAATTATCTTTAAGATGCTGCTTCCTTATCTCAAAATCATAGTTTGCCTACCCAGATGGCGCGAGCCTGCATGAAGCGCCTGGCGGTGGTAGATGGGCGGTAAGTCTTGGTCGGCTTCCCTTCCCCTTAGTTACTGTCACTGTCATCCTCTGGTGATTCTGCCATTGTACTTGGGGAAGTGTCCTGTTACCAATGCAAATATCACTTGGAGAAACCTTTCCATAAAGAGGCCTATAAAGAAAGCGCTGGCAGTGAATTCTAGAATTTGATATTTGCAGGATTTTCCTCCTCCCTCAAACTTTAGCTCCCATGGTGTTTACCTACCAGAGAGGGTTTTTTTTTTTTTTTTAAGATTTATTTATTTACTTCAGAGAGAAAGAGAGAACAGGCGAAGGGGGAGGAGCAGAGGGAAAGGGAGAGGGGAGGCAGACTCTCTGCGGAGCAAGGAGTCTGATGCATGGAGCTCTCAGTCTCAGAAGCCCTAGATTTTGACCCTAGCAGAAACCAAGAGTCAGATGCTTTGCCTGCTGAGCCATCTGGGCACCCCTTACCAGAGGGGTTTTGAAGAAGATCCTTGGTGTTCAAGATCAGGCTGGTGTATTTGGGATGCTTGTTACTTGTATAGATTGTTACGTTTTTCCTGGCAGTTAATAGTACAGGCATGATCCTCAGTGTGAAGCTGCAATATAAATAAATTTAAGTTGGAAGCATCAGTTGTTACTAATATTCCATGAAAAGAAACTATTTACAACTTCATCGTACTTCATACTTAGGGTTTCCATGGCAACAATGGAGCTTATATATTTTTAATTTATTCCTTAATTTTCTTTAAACTATTTTGTCACTGCTTCAGCAGGAAGCCCAGGAAGCCCTGTCTGTAGTAATGGCAGTGATTTAATGGTCATTATGAAGTTGTCCAACACTCTTGTGATTTGCTTCGGGGGACATTGACTTTGGGTATCTTTTGATGTACTATTAAGCACTACTAAGCCCATTTAAAGTAGACAGAGTTTACAGGGAAGAGAAGTATATTTTCTTATTGCAATTTATCATCCAGTAATAATGGTGAATATTGCAAGTCAAAATTTAAGGCCAAATGTAACTCAAGAGTGAGCTGACTAATGGCTGTCTTGCTCTTGAAGAAAGTATATTGCTTTTGCATTTAACCAAACAGTCATTTAAAAGTATAAAAAGCTATTTAATAGCTACAAATCTTATCCTGGAAAGACTGTTCAATCTGTAATGTAAAATGAGCCAAAGAAACAGCCTGCTGATTTGTTAAAGGAAATAACCAGTATCTCAGATTTTTTTTTTTCTTATAAATCTCTTGCCTCATGTCAAGGTCACAATGATAGCAGATTAGAGGTTTTTGTGTAAGGAAATCTCTTCGAAAAAATACAGTTATTTATAACTTAAAATCACTGAAAATATTGTGGTATCAATTCAACATGTGTTGAATGCCAATTCCAGTAGGTCAGGGAAGTCTATTAGGGAGAAATGGAATATTAAGTGGGAAGGATGGGGAGACTCCAAACAGAAGAGAGGCAAGGAATACCAGGTAGATAAAATAGGAGCAGTGAATACCATTGGCAGAATATATGTGGTATCACCGGAGAGTAAGGAACATATAAGGAAGGATAAAAAAGGTACAGAAAATTCCTTGGCAGGTATGAAATTTGAATAGAAATCTATCTTCTAGGCAGTGGACCAGATGGAATATAGATCTTCCAGTGCTGTAGTTTGTTTCATATGTTTTAAAAGTCTAACCCTAGCATTTTAAAAAATATTTTATTTATTTATTTGACAGAGAGATATTGCAAGTAGGCAGAGAGGCAGACAGAGAGGAGAGGAGGAAGCAGGCTCCCCGCTGAGCAGAGAGCCCGATGTGGGGCTCGATCCCAGGACCCTGAGACCATGACCTGAGCCGAATGCAGAGGCCCTAACCCACTGAGCCACCCAGGCGCCCCTAACCCTAGCATTTTTGAGAAAGTTATGACCATGCCACTATTCCCCCGGGAGGATAAAATAATTTGAGTAATACTGGCAGCCCAGTGGGGTTGTCCAGGTCGTTCTCCTATCTTTGTGCTCCATTATGATTGGTGTTGCTATAAACTTTTTTTGCTTACGTGGTTTAGAAAACAATATTTCCATTTACTAGACAGTGAATATTTTGTCCTGGGATGGTAACTGAACCATGATAAGGAAAATGTGCTGAATCTAATTAAAAAATGTAGCCTTTTTATTTATTATTTATTTATTAAAAAAATTTTTTTTTTTGGTGGAACAGTTGTTTCTTTTATTTCTTTTCAGCGTAACAGTGTTCATTGTTTTTGCACCATACCTAGTGCTCCATGCAATACGTGCCCTCCTTAATACCCACCACCTGGCTCCCCTAACCCCCCCCTTCAAAACCCCTCAGGTTGTTTTTCAGAGTCCATAGTCTCTCATGGTTCACCTCCCCTTCCAATTTCCCTCAACTCCCTTCTCCTCTCCATCTCCCCATGTCCTCCATTTTTAAAAAGGGAAGTGACTTAATATATTATTGGTGCATTGAAAAAAGTATCTGTTAAGGAAAGAGTTACGTTTATATTGAGTTAAGTTTATATATGTTTATTTCTCAAAAATGACTCTAAATTTGTCATGGAAATGTATAAAGAGCAGACTTTGGAATTGACTTTAATTAGCCTTCTAGATACATACATGTCTATAATATCCCTTAAGGAATACATGGGCTTGATTTTCTAGGTGGTGTTTCATGGTAGATGTGTCTGAGAACTTGTGTATGCACAGTTGCATGTATGCTGTGTATTAATGTGTGTGTCTATATGTTGTTGTGTTTAAAACACTAAAAAAAAAAGAGAGAGACCCTTTCAAAGAGTGGTTTATGGTGTTAAAAATCTCAGATCTCTTCATAAAATGCATCTGTTTGGATAAATTGGCTATTGTATATTCTTCTCTAAATGGTCCAACTGTTGAGTTTAATGAGGCTACAGCTGATGCCAATTGTGAATGGAGACTGCAAATTTATTGTCAAATCAGCTCTCCTTTTACATTGTTTTGAGATCATTCTTTTGGGCTTCTATGCTTTTTCTTCACATGTAAATGAAATGCCACAAATGCTCTTGAAATCCTGAGAGATGTGGCATATTATTTTTTGTGGGTATTGGATCACTTTTACTCTCTCTCTCTTTTTAAACCACTCTCACTTAATGAAAATGAAATTTTTTTCCAACCTGATCATTTGCACACTGGAAATAAAATCTCTCAAGGGGATTAGCTAACTCAATCAAGCTTTTCATTCAGGTGAAGGTGTGAGAAATAATTGACAAAAAATTTATTCCAAGGCTGCATGAGAAGTGAGGGGCAAGAAGAAAATGAGTCTTTGGCTAAAGATTTCTTTTTTCTTCTATGCTTCAAATTTCATTTTCTCTGAGAATTGGGAGGAAGAAACACAGAATTAAAAAAATGTAGAACAGTAGGAAGGCCAGCTATTGAAACCATGATTCGATTTAATCTAACAAAGCAAATCTCTCATGAAGGCTGCAAGGCATAGAATAAGGTGCACAATCTGAGAGTAACTTGCTAACCACATACCTTAGGAAGCGAGGCTCAGGGATAGACATGTGTGTGAAAGGTCACATATGCATTGGTTCTTCATCACTCAGTAAATCCGTCTGACCTGAAAGCCATTCATGATCCAACTACTGACTATTGCTCTAACCTCATATTCCCTTCCTCTCTTAGTACCCCAAATGCCTCTTACTTTTCAGTTTCCTGAATATATTCCTTTAATGTCTCTAACCTCTGTAAATACCACTCCTTTTTCTGCTCCTCCGTCTATTGGACTCATCCTTCATGATTCAATCCCACCGCCATTTTATTTCTCCACCATCTCATGCCTTGGTGATCTACATGACTGGACACCTATGTCCTCCCACAGTATGCTAGGTTCACTCCATTCATACTTCTTTTTACTAAGTATTTAAAGCTTGTTTTACTTTTCTGCCTCTATGATTAAGCTGAAAGAGCCTAAGAAATAGAAACCAGGCCTTATTTAGGGTTTTATCCCATAGCATCTGGCACCATCCCTGGCACATAGTAGTTATACAGTAAAGTTTGATTGAGTGTAATTTGCAAGATAGAATGCAGAATGAAATGTGATAAAAAGATGGAATTATTTAATATTTTCAGGATATTGCCCTAGGTTTCCAAGGAAGAAGGTTAAAAATACAAATTAAGAAAGGTCACTTTAATAATAAACTCTAAAGAGACACATGATTAACTCAAATGTAAAGATACATGTGAAAAGGGTCCTAGGAATTGAGTGGAGGGAAAAATTCAAATTTCATTTAATTGAAAGGTGGCAGAAAGGCTTCATGAATAAAAATGTACTTGAACTGATCCTAGAAGTTATGATAAGAAGTTATTTATTGACTGTTACTGTTTTTCCTGGGTGGGTCTTTATGGAGCTTATGGAACCTATAAGAATTTAAGCTCTGTATTTCCACATAGGTTGATAAGCATGAATTTAATTGGCCTTTTCAAAAAAATTAATAAAAAAAGAAAATCTTATTTTACCCTCTAAATACCACAGAATCCTTTAAATGTCTTATGCTGAGTGAGTATCTGAAAGAAGGAAATGCACTCACTTTGCTGCCTTGTCCCCTAGCAATGTTCTGACTCCCCAGTATATTGATGGCTTGAGAGAGAAGGCAAAATTAGTTTGCCCCCCCAAAAGAAAAGAAAAAAGAAATCACAAGAAAGTATAAACAGTAACTGTATTTGAAATTCTGAATATTCCTAGGTAAAATTATAGGATAATGAATGCTTTGTCAGGATTTCAAAAATCCGAAAGCACCTGTAAACAAAATGTACCATAATAATGGGCTCTGCAAGACATTTTAGAAGTGTAGTTTGCTGTCATGTGTCCTTAACCAAAGATACAACAAAAAAATGGGACCAAAAGTGAGAAAAACACCATTATCAATTTGAATAACTCAGGAACAGCAGAGTAGTTGGCTGTAAATGCAGTATTTTTCTAAAATGTGGACTATTGAAGAGAATGTTTTAAGGGTAAAGACTGATAATCAGTCTTTGGTCATTGCAAGTGAGAGCAGGGAAGCAGTTTTGGTGTCTGATCCAGCTGCTGGTGACTGAATGGACTGAAGACTTAGACTTGACCAAAGAAAAGATGAAACACACTATTATTTGGGGAAATACTGTTTCGAACAAATATCAATTTGGCAAAAGTTAAAAATATGTATAATATTTGGGGTCCTGAGGAGTGTGGAAAGTATACACTCTAATACGCTGTTAGTGAGTTTAGATGTTAGTAAAGCCTTTTTTTCTTGAGCACAAGATGGATTGTCATGTTATTCAGTACATGAGGAAGACTGGTTAAGGGACAAGAATGTAGAGAAGAATTAAGAATTAAGATTTTTGTTCAGAACATCTTTTTTTTTTTTAAGTTTTTACTTACTTATTTGAGAGAGAGAGAGAGACAGTGAGAGAGAGCATAAGAAGGGAGAAAAGTCAGAGGGAGAAGCAGAGTCTCCGTGGAGCTGGGAGCCGGGTGCAGGACTCCATCCTGGGACTCTGGGATCATGACCTGAGCCGAAGGCAGTTACTTAACCAACTGGGCTACCCAGGTGCCCTGTTCAGAACATCTTAAAAGACATTAGGAATTCAGCTGGGGATGCCAGGCATCCCGTGGGTGCATGAGTCTGGAATTTCAGGAATGACTCAATGTTGAAAGCATTGGGAGTCACCAGCTAGGGCTGGTATAGGAAGCTGTGGGATCTCGGTTATCAGTCACTCATTTTACCACTATGGATTAACAGTCTGATGTGGGAATGAACCGTTCTCAACATTTGTATGGATGGTATGATGGGTTCCATTTTAAGGGAGCATGGGATCTCATTTGAAATGGCTGTATAGAAGCACTTGCTACAGGGTAAGTGATCTGTAAAATACGTAAAACAATTGCTTCACTTTATTTTGTATCTCCAGTGGGGCGACTCTTTGTGTATATATTGTCACATGGATCTGCCCAATGTAGGTAATTTTTTCCTAGTTTTACTGATAAGGAACCCGAAGCTTCAAGAGGTTAAGTACATTATATGTATTCATTGGCTAGTAAATGGAATTGCTGGATGTCAAACCCTGGTCTGTCTGTTTCATTGAAAGCCTGTTTTCCTTTCAACCATCTTTCACTACTTTTCGATAACAGGTCTGTCATCACTAAGTCCTTATTAGCTCCTTGACCCACACTATCTGAATAATGATCACAACATCCCTCTAGGAAAGAAAGGTATCAGCTGCAATTAGTCCTATTTGATGAATGAAAAACTTGGCTTTCTCTGAGTTTAAGTGAAGTAATTAAGCTTGGCCAGGAGCGGGTCAGTCGTGGGGTAGTTGGTCCTTGAAGTTACTTCTTAGATCCATGTACTGCAATGTGTTGATTCTTACTTAAATATATTTAGTGACTGGATATGACAAAGTGCCTATTACTCATGATCGTGCCCCTACCAATGATTCCTAAACTCTCATATGAGCTTCACGAAACTTATACAAAGAGGGGAAACTTCCTGAATGGAAATAAAACTCTACGTAACTAGAACTATGTAACTATGTAACTTTGTTCTTAAAGCACAAGGAAATAGAACGGTTTTTCAAAGATAAATTCTTATTCTTCAAGACTTCTGAAGTTATCTGCTGAATTTGAGTTTAGTTCAAGTGAACCTTGATTTCCAAGACAGGTTTAGGAGCACAAACATTGTAACTAAAGGAGAGATGGGTAGTCATTACACCTGCACACTTATGAGCTAAAAGTTATTCATAGAAAAGTATTAAATTACTCCATGGTATTTACCAACTGCTCCCCCCTCCCCCGCCCTGCCCCACTATTTTTGGATTACTGGAGAGATTGACCTTTCAGGGCAAGCTGCATTAGTACCATGTGCCCTGCTCTGTGTTAAAAAGTGCCATCATTGTATCAATCATTCTGTGCTTCAAAGATGCTGTTCTCATGGCAGAAGTGGTCACAACTTTCAGAGCTGTCATTGCCTTATTCTTCCTCATCCCTTTTTGGCAGAGTAAACACTCCTAAAAGTAAGGGCAAGGGGAGAGCTCCAAGGTGCTGACTGATCTTTCTCACTCATCCCCCAGGAGGATGCACCAACATACCCAGTGAGCTTCCTCTGTTACTCAGTCTGTGATCTTGTTACTAGCAGAGAAACCAGTAAGGAAAACCAAGACAACAATATGGATATGTAGCCTTGGGATTTATTCCTTTCCAGAGAATTAGAAAGCCAGGAGCACTTTCCAGCATATTGATCCAGTGTAACCCTTTTATACATAGGCCAGAGTCTTCCTTTCATTATTAAATTCTTTGAGTTACAAAAGTCTTCAAACTTCTCCCTGGTCCTGTACCTAAAACAAGGTTAACTAGACCATGTGAACCCCCACCCCTCTAATCACCTGTTATTTATTAAAATGCTGTTGCTTCAGTAGGAACCAGTTGGTAGGGCAGCAGCGAATGAATTTTGTGCTATAGACTATCGTCAATTAAATTCATACTGTGCTTGTCTTGCCTTCCTCCCCCTTGTGGCTTAAAATATGCAAATCACCCATATCAGCAAGCCAGGCCATTTTTCTCTCCCTTTTTTCCCCTGCCTCTTTTCAGGAGATCTCATGAACCTATCCAGTTTCTTCCATATTTACCAACAGTTATTTCATATGATTTTCTCTTATATAATCAATTTCCCTTTTGATCTCCACTCAAAGCTTATCTTGGAGATTATCGCAACTGAAGGAACGACTTAATCAAATTCTCAAGGAAAAATACCCCCCGCCTTCCTGTGCACCTTAAGCTTTGCCAGTGTTATTTTACGTTGTATGCATATGACATTTTTATTCTGGCTTTAAAAATAATATGTATCCATCATATAAAATTTTGGTAATGTAGACAAGCACAGAGAAGAAAATAAAAAATCACCATCCAGATATAACTACAGTATTGTTAATATTTAAGCAGTATAGTTGCCAAGGGCTTAGATTTAAGATTAGACATCATTGCCACTCAATAAGTCAGTATGCAAATGGTAAATATAAATTCAGATACGGCCATAAATGATCGCAAATCCCTGACAAATCGATGTGTCGGGTTAGGCAAAGGCCTGGGAGGCAGTGTTCATTTACATGTGGTCAGAGAAGGCCTCTCTGAAAAGAAAACTGAATATTGGGAAGGAACATTTTAGGAAGAGATGAGGAAATATCCGTGGTTGACTGCTCTTGCCCCGACTGAATCTAGGGCCTTTAGGTTAGTGGGCAACATGGGCAATAGTAGATCTTAGATCAGTAAGGTAGGCAGAAACCAGATCAGGGAGGCATTTGATGCCACGGTAAGAAGTATGGCTTTTGTTTTAAGTGTGGTGGGAAGTTATTATTGAATTTCGAGCAAGGGACCTGTATGATGGCATCTATAGTTTTAAAGAATAATTGGATGCCGCATAGAGAATGCGTTTTACGGAGCAAGGGGGCAAATAGCATTAAGGACAGTAAAAGGTCAGATTAGGAGTATGATTTGGAGGCAGAAATGGCTGTATTTGGCAAAAGGCTGGCAGAGGGAAGTGAAAATTAAAAAAATAACAAATAAAAATAACATTTTTGCCTACTCATAATGGGAAAACTAGGGGAGGAGCCAGTTTGGGGAAGGGGGCCAAAGAAGAGGAAACAAAAAGTTATGTTTTTGAATATGTTAACTGAACTTGGATATAGTCATCGGAGTTCAGTGGAGAAGTTGGGATTTAAGACATAAATCAATTGTAACAGAAGTAAAAGTACAAGTAGAAATAAAAGCTATAGGAATCATTATTGTATTTACTCTGATTTAATTTAAAAAAAATCTTACATTCTAATACCTGAATATAACTTTATCAGTTATATCAAGTTTATATATAAAATATATATGCTGATAATATGTATAAACTTATACTCTATATAACTTGCTTTAAAAATTACATGTGTGTGTATATATCTGTGTATATACAACAAACAATTTTTTCATTCATTATTGATATATAAAACTGGTTTCAGACCCTCCCTATATGCAATGATCGAGGTCTTAGCAGGTGGGATATTCCCTATCTGACTCTTTTCAACAAGTTACAATTTTATCTTAATCAGTAGAAGTACTGCAGAAAAAAGGCATGAAGATTTTAAGAATTTTGATAAAAATGCAATTTGCATTTCATGTCTGATACATAATAATAAGTGCTCAGTAATTATTTATTTGAGACTGATTACAGTCTCTCTAGGATTATGTGAAGGTGACTTTTCCTTCTTTGCTTTGGTAAAACCGAACAGTGTAATTTATAATGTTGTCAATTTGATAGGCAGAATAGCTTATTTTAATTTACATTTGTAAAGTTAAGAAACAATTGATATTTTTCATGCTTTCATCAAGTATTTGTTGGTCTTTTATAAATATTCACTCATTTGCTACTTATTTTCCTCTTGGCAATCATTTTTGTTTTTCTTGTAAAAATTCTTAACATATAAAGGATATTAGTATGTTTCATTATAATGAGT
>PISX010014592.1:0-41086 GCA_004024625.1 Mellivora capensis
ATGTTTGCCATCCTGACGGGTCTGGCATGGAATTTTTTCCTAGCTGTTAAAATGTTTATGTGCTATTCCATCAAATTAATGCGTAATGGTATAAACCTAGCAGTTGAGGTTTGGGTTAGCTCCAGTTTTGCCGTTAGGAAGAATGACACTAAAATTTTAGCTCTTTGCAGCCTTATGTCGTGGTTAAGCCCAGTCTTTGACCCTGAGCTGATTTTGCTACTGTATGGGCTGTATTAGTTTGTCCCCAGATAGTTACCAGATGAAATACAGGATGGCCTGAAATTTCCATTTCAGAGCAACAAAGAACAATTTTGTAGTATAAGTATGTTCCGTGGAATATATGAAATACACTTCTAACAAAATATTGCCTATTCAAAATTCGGATTTCAAAGACAGCATCCTGCATTTTTGTTTGCTAAAATCGGCAACCCCAGCCTGGGACAAATTCTAACTTTGGTTTTCTCATCTATGAAATGGTAATAATAACAGGGCCTATCTTATGTGTAGTTGAGCTGAGATAATCCGGGCAGAGTACTTGCCACAGCCTACGAAACATGATGGGGGCTGTTTCATGCTGGCGTGTCTTAGGCTACATTCCCAGAAGTATGCTTTAATAAGAGAACTCCCAGGCTTACTTTAAGGTTTGTCTGAACATTCGATCATACCAAAAACTGTGTTTTAAGGAAAGCTTTGAGTGGGTTAGCGCCAAAATAGAAGTCAGGTAAGTTTCCACATGAAACAGAAAATTGCCACCTATAGGCTAATATAGATTTCCTTTCAATCACACCAATACTTGGATATTTATTCTGGTTTCTATACCAGACTTGTCTAAGGAACATACTACATCATTTCTAAGACTTACCCACACTGTTATCTGGTACCTGAACCAACATTCACACTAAAAAATTAAAATTTAAGGGGCACCTGGGTGGCTCAGTCTGTTGAGCACCTGACCTTTGGATTCAGCTCAGGTCATGATCTCAGGGTCTAGATTGAGCCCTGCGTCAGGCTCCGAACTATACGGAGAGTCTGCTTGAGATTCTCTCCCTCTCCTTCTGTCCCTCTCCTCCCACCCCTCTCTCCCCATGCCTGCATGTGTGCCCTCTCTCTAAGGAGGAAAAAAAAAAAACAAAACTAAGACCTAATATTAGGCTCATGGCTCTGAGAACATGGCTTTTTCTTTCGGCAAAGCTGATTATTTGCAACATCCTCCTTTATGCTTACCAAAGGAAAAAAATTATTCTCAAATTTCAAAACTAAAAAAAGTTATTTCAAAATGATTTATTTATACTAGAATTTTTTCCTTCTGCTATAGATTTCTATTTTGTATTTTACCCTAATTTTAATAGATCCATGTGTTTATTATAAACATTTTATTACTTCCTAGAAGAAGGTAAGGTATAAATATGGGTCAAGAATAAAATCATAATGTGGTGTTTATTTTGTGTTGCCAGATTGACTTTTTAAAGGCTCAGTCAAGTTCCCTGATCACCTGCAATATATGAGCCCAGGTCTTCCTCATGTCATTCTAACAACAGATTCTATACAGTAAGTTGCTAAATACATTTGTATAAAGAGATTATAGTAACTGCTTCTTTTTTCTTTACATTATATGGATTATCTCAAAGAACACGAGCTCCATGAAGGGAGGGTTGTTTTCTTGTTCCCACGTCTGCTATGTCCCAGCACCTAGAAAGATATCTGGCCCTGGAAGACCACTCAGTTGTCGACTGAGTGAGCATAATAGATAAATTGTCTCCTACTTGTAAAAACTAGTTTATACGCTAGGTTTAGTGATCCTACCCCAAGTCTCCCCCAGTTCTTTTATTCCTTTCAATGTGTTTCCCCCCCTCATTTCCTCATTGTCTCCGTGAATTAAATATATGCCCCCTTTCTAGCCACCTTCACCAGGGTGAACACAATAGCCATCCTTCTAACCCAAAAGAAATACTTTAGACATTTGGGGGACGCCTGGGTGGCTCAGTGGGTTGGGCCTCTGCCTTTGGCTCGGGTCATGATCTCAGGGTACTGTGATCGAGTCCCATATCAGGCTCTCTGCTCAGCGGGGAGCCTGCTTCCCCTCTTTTTCTGCCCGTCTCTCTGCCTACTTGTGATCTCTGTCAAATAAATAAATAAAAATAGACGTTTGGGAGTGTGTTCACACAGGGTAGATAGGGAACTTAGCTACTTCTTCCCCAGTCCCAGCTAAACAGTTCTTAGCCAGAACATGGATTAACAACAGAGCGCACAATCCAAGAAGGGTCAGGAGAGCTGGAAGCCAAAGCCATGGGAGGGGAAAAATATGAATAAGACAAAACTGGAAGCAGGGAAGAGGGACTGTCTCCAAATGACAAAAGGACTGACAGACACAAACCAGAAGGCTGGCCTAGAGAACTGGACACCACAGCAACTGGGTGGGACGTTGGAAACTCAGGAACCCAACCAAGCAAGGGATCAGTGCCAAAATCTACACTGGCAGCAAGAGAGGAGCTTGAAACAGTTGAGCTGAAGTTGGTATGTACCAACCAAGGCTCTCTGTGAATGTCTTTCTGAGAAGGCCACCAGGCCAGGTCACCTGCCTGGAGTGAATGGAGTTGACAAAGGCTCCAAGAGTGGAACCTTCCCTGTGGTCCAATAGGACCAAGTGAGTTTGGCAAATAACTCAATTGTATGATAGTCTCATCTGTGTGACCGTGTGTATTTCTAACATCCAAGGTTTTGCTGCCCCAGAAATGTAGTGGCATGTGTAACAAAGTGTTAAGAACTATCGTTAAGGGAAGACAGAAAGGCACTCTGGCTGTATTTCTTACTGCATGTCACATAATTTCATGCTGTTCCAAACTCGCATCAGGTCTGGAACTGTGTTCTTCACTGTGTTGAAGACCTCAGAGGTCCTTAGCCCTTCATTAATGAAAATAATTTGTTTCCTTTTCTTTGGCTGTCCTTAGATGTCTCCAGTTCTGGGAAGACATTATCCAAATACCACTGAAATGGTTTGCAACCCAGCTGTTTCCTCAGTTCAATGCGCTCACTGATGTTTCCGTAGGCAACAGATTTCAGACCAGGTTGTTGTAAAAAAAACTGCTCCTAAATGGAAATAGAGAGTCATTCCATTAAACAAAACAAGCCGTATCTAACGTAGCAGTATATCCTTCCATCACCTGAACAACAACAAAAATCAGAAGACCTACCGATTCCATCTGTAGATTGAGGGCAGAGACACACGTGGTACCTGGTTTCCCTCGCCCCACACGCATTCACAGTACGTGCTGTGAGAAACTACAGCAGAGGGGTGTAGAGGGATCCAAGACGGGTCCCAGGGATCCGGTGCTGCTTCTTAGAAGCCCAAGAACCACAGCCACCTATGGTGACATGTTTGTACATTCAGATTTTAAAAGACTTTGAAAGTATGGTTTTAAAATATACTAACAGGGAGGGGCATCTAGGTGGCTCAGTCGGTTAATCATCTACCTTGGACTCAGGTCGTTATCCCAGGGTCTGGGGACTGAGCCACTCATCAGGCTCTCTGCTCAGCAGGGAGTCAGCTTCTCCCTCTTCCTCTGCCCACCCCCTCCCTGCCTCCACCCATGCACACTCTCTCTAAAATAAATAAATAAAAAATTTTTAAATAATAAAAAATATCCTAACAGGTGGAAAAATTGCAGAACAAAATATTGTGTGACTCTCATTATATAAAAGGATATATATTTGTTTTTAAATGTGTGTTAATAAGAAACTTCATTTTAGTGATTGCTAAATTTAGTGATTTAGCGCTTGCTAATTTACTGTTACTTCTGAGGGGTGGAACTATGGTCTGAGAAGACTTGCTTTTCACTTAGTACTCTTTCAGTACTATATGACTTTTAAACATAAGTATGTTCTACCTTTTAAAAAATAATTTAAAAATCAGGAGATATAATAAGCATACAAAAAGTACATAAAATTCAATGTGCAACTTAATGAATTGTTGAAAAATCAACCCCTGTCATACTGACTAGGTCAAGAAATACTACACAAACCATCTCCTCGAAGCCCCCAACTTTTCCCATCCTGAACGAAGCCTTTCCCTTGGTTTTAAATGCTATCTTGATTATGTATTCATGCTTTTGCTTTTCTTTTTAGCTTTGATTATCTAATTGTGCACACATAAATTATGTGACTTAATTTTACCCATTTTTAATTTAATAGGAACTGGAATAAATCAGTATACATTCTATTGTTTTTGGCTGCTTTAGTTCACCATTATGTCCTTAAGATGGGCTGTACTGTTGTATGTATGTCTAGGTTAATTTTCATGGCCAAATGGAATTATATCAATTAAATATGTCGCATTTATCCATTCTGATCCTGATGAGCATGTGGGCTGTATTTAGTGTTGGCTAACACCTACAATGCTGTTTGTAAACATTCTCGTTCGTGCATTCTTGCACAAAAGCGTGCCTTTCTAGGATGTATGTGCAGGATGGAATTGCTAGATCGTGGGATATTCATGATCTTTGCTTGATTTTGCCAAACTGTCTTCCAAAGTGAGTTTGTAATAATGAGTGCTCCCACACTCAATGTCTGAGAATTCCTGTGCTTGCCATTACTTGGTCCTATCAGACTTTAAGCAGTTTTGCCAATCTAAGTGGCTACGTAGAAATACTTCACTGAGGCTTTAATCCACATTGCCCTGATTACTAGAGAAAGAGTATTACTACTTTTATAATTTAAAATAATAAATAAATATTAGATTAAGACCAGAACATAGACTATCATAGAGAGATTCTTACATATTTCTCCCCATGTATCTGACATGAGGTATTGTTGGTGTTACCGCCATATTGGTTCATGCATGGATCCTGGAGGGACCACTTTCAAATGGGGCCAGAGCGGCATGTTCTCTGTGCGCCCTTTTAGGTCCTGGCTAGGGGCTGAAGGCTTGGGGAGGTGCACAGATGAAGGAGCATGGCTTTGATAGAGAAATCTTTGACGGTCAATTGAGGTAATGGGGGGGCGCCTGGGTGGCTCAGTGGGTTAAAGCCTCTGCTTTCAGGTCAGGTCATGATCCCAGGGTCCTGAGATCGAGCCCCGCATCGGGCTCTCTGCTCAGCGGGGAGCCTGCTTCCCCCTCTCTCTCTGCCTGCCTCTCTGCCTACTTGTGATCTCTGTCAAATAAATAAATAAAATCTTAAAAAAGAAAAGAAAAGAGGTAATGGAGTTTCTCCTGTGGTCTCCAGATCACAACAGCTGCATCCCTTGAGAACTTGGTAGTAGAGGAAGAGAATCTGGGGAGCTGCCTGAGGGGAGGAGGGCAGGGAGAGCTGCTTCAGAGGGGCACTGCTTAGGGGGGGAAATAGATCTGGGCCAAACAAACTTCCGGTGGTGGTTGATTTGTTTCTGAGGAACTTGAGTTTCCCTAGAAATTAAAATAAAAAGTAATGCTCCAGGGCAGTAGGTTTGAGTGAACCAATTGAGAATAGGGTCTGGGGAAGGTAGATGAGTAGCTGAAGGCTAATTTAAGGAAAATAGAGGGAAAAACCCCAAAACTTGTTATCTGAAAAGGTAGTAGTAGCAGATGTCTTTAGGGCAGTCCCATTCTGTACTCTTGCTTGTCTTTCCAAATCAGAGACGTTTCCTTCACCTTGTATTGGTCCAGCCAAACGTGCACCAATCTGAGATTGTTATAGTTCACGGATTTCATAAAACCAGGTCGATTTGGAAAGCGCGGCTTATTGATGTGTCCCACTCGCGAGCAGGGGAGTATGAAAAGTTGGCCTCCACACATCCAGATCTAGGCGAAACCGAAAAACATTAATGCATGTTTGCTAGTAGTACTAGGCAACTGCAGAATCTTTTTTTTTTTTTTTTAACAAACATAGGAATAGCTAAAATGCTTAGAGTTTGTGTTTGTAAATCAGCGAAGTGTGGTAGGTTGCCAGAATGGCCACATATCTTCATTCCTCTATGCATACTTCTTTGCAACGTAACATTGTCCCTCATTCCATCAAGAGGTAAAGCTTATTTCTCCGCCTCTTAAATATGGCCTTGGTTACATGATTTGCTCCAGCCAATGGGACCTTAACAAATGTGACACAAACAGATGCTTGAAGGGTTTGCTACATGGGACTTCATTTGCTACTCTTGGGAACCTTGTAACCATCTCACTGGAAATGAGCCTGAGCTAGCCTGACTAATGTAAGAGACAAATGGCAAGTCATCTCCACTGCCCCAGCGATCACTGGGCGAATGTCCAGACATGCAAATGATGTCATCCTAGACTCACCAGCCCCAGCTGGGCCTCCAGATGAACACAGATGTATAGGCAATACCAGTAGAAACCAGCCATCCTGTCTCTGACCGGAAAGCCACTTTGGCAACACAGTGAATTATGAGAAATTAGAACTGTTTGCTGTTTTAAGCCACTGTGTTTCGAGATAGTTTGTTATACAACAAAAGCTAACTGATACATGAGGGGACATTTTTCTCTTAACTTCAGTTTTATTCATTAAGTAAAACAGATCTCCATCCACTTGGTTGCTTATTCCAGAAACTTGGTGTGATAGATGGAAATATTGTTCAGCAAAAATTAGTTCACTTTCCCATCCCTCACTTTGGGGCAAAGTTTATTTCCTGGTCATCCTGACTTTGGGCTTGTCCCTCTGTTGCCTTGGCCAACACAATAGGAGTAGACAGGATGCATGCTGAAGCTTTAAATATGCTTTGTGGTCTGGCTTGACTTTTGCATCCTTGCCCATCCAAACGAGAAGAATATGCTGAGTGGCTACTAGTCACCATTAATATACTAGTACCTCAAATACTAGTAGAATAGTAATACTAGTAGAACATGAATAGAATTCTTTTTTTTTACACAAGTAGAATTCTAATACTCATAGAATGATGAATGGACCTAAACTGAAGTCAAAGGCTAGAGCCAAGCCCAGACCATCTAAATTCAGAGGCAGAGTCCCCCTTGCCAGCCCATGAACATATGAAAGAAACAACCTAATGCTTATTGGTCTAAGTGATTCAGTGTTGAGCTACTTTGTAACATAGTGTCATCATGGCATTAGCCAACTGATAATGGCCTGTCTGGGACACTGCCCTCTCTTAACGTCTATCTTACCTGCTCGGTCTCTTAGTTCCATCCACTCTAATCATAAGATATGCCTGGAATTTGTCCAGTCTTTCCACGTCCATTACAACTGCTCTAGTTCCATCCAGGGTCACCCTTTGTCCAGATCATCACAAGAAGCTCCTGTTCTCCCTGCTTATCCTCCACTTTGTTCATCTCCATCACTGTCCTACCTAAAACCTACCTGCAGCATTCCACCATGCATAAGATACAATCTAAATCCTTACAAGGTTCTGGGGCATCCTGCCCTTGGCCCCTCTCCAGCCTTCCCTTATCCTTCTCTCCTTGCATCATGGCCCAACTTCACTGGCCCCTTTCCACTGACACATATGGTTGGAAAGCTGCCTATTTTCTGAGTCTGCAGGCAGAAATCAGGGCATTACTAAGTATTTTCTTTCTTCTGTAATCTGTATTTGTTTTCATGAGGTGACGTAGGGGTACCCCATGTGACAAAAACCAGGGTAGCATTTTCTCAGGCTGTTCCATAACCACAGTTATGGTGCTGCCTTCCAGATTCAGGCAGTCCATAAGATTTATTTTCTAGTCTATTCCACCTTCTCCAGTCTCAATAAACTTCTCAGCAGAAAGTTAGGAGAGGCTTCTAGCCAGATACCATTTTAAATGAGGACTCTGGGATGGCTGTCGCGTAGAAAGAAAGGAATCGATATTGGCTGATGGCTCATTCGGTGGCAGACACTGTTTTAAATGCTTGATGTGCGTTGCCCCAGTGGATACACACAATGATTATTCTGATCATTTATACATGATCAGGCTTCCTAGACTCCAACCAGTTCAACCATTTATAAATATTTCCCAACCACTTCTTATGTGGCCAACATACTAGGTGCTCCGGGACCCAGGTGTGAATGTCCCTGCCCTCATGGGGCTCACCGCCTGGTCAGTACACAGATTGATGGGCATCCAGCACAAAATAAAAATGGAGTCTCTGATTCAAATATTATAACGAATTTCAGGAAGGCAACAGTGGAGTATTCCACTAAGTGTGGGGTCCTTCCAAACGTGCCTCCGCGGGCAACCACACAGGTTGTATGCCCACAGAGCCTGCCCTGAACTTGATACACTAGAACAGGTGCTGTCATGGTACTGTCTACTCAAAAAAAGAAAAATAAAGCATGCGCTCTAATGAGTGAGCACACAACAGGAGAAGGGACCCCAGACTTGGGCATGTGCGTGTGTGCATGGGCATGCAGGGAGAGTGGGGATAAGGTCAAGGAACCCTTCCTGAAGAGATTACATCAAAGCTGTGAAATGGACTGTGGTAGTGGGAAAGAGCAAAGTGGACGGAGGTGAGTGATGTCTTAGACCTAGATCTAACCATACCTGGTGGGAGAAAGAGAGGCATGAAAGAGAGAGTGGAGACCAAGAAGGTACTCTGGGGGGATGGGGGATGGATGGTTGCAGGCAGGAGGAGGGCAGCATGTCATCCATCCAAAGAGGAAAAGAACAAGGGAGGAGGCATGGGCTTGAGGGAGTAGAAAGAGCTCCATTTTCAAAATGTTGGGTTTAGGATACCCATGGGATATTCAACCTACAAGACAATCACCTATAGGCCATTAGATGTACAAGATGATGGCACAGAAAGACCTGGGAAGGAGCTAGAACTATGTCATCAGCCTGTATTCATTCAAGGGTGGTGTGGATAAGGTTACTGAGAGGATGGAGAAGAGAAAGAGGGTTTTGGGGCAACCCAAGAGAGGAGGCAATTCGGAGCAATGGTGACCCATGGTAAACTGTGGTCAGAGAGCAGGGGGCTGCCAAGGAACATGACCCACCCCCACCTTATGCAGACTCTAAGAATGTGGTCTGCCCTTTCTCTATCACCAGCACATGGTTTGCTTTCTAATCGAAGCATCCGAAGAGGTGTGGCCACCTTGGGCGGCATCTAAGCTGGCTTCAATACCTAAGAGTCCCGTCCCATAGTGAGGCAGGTGATGCTCAGAGGATACGGCAGGGCTCTGGGGCTGAAGCAGGGCACCTTGCCCATATCTGGGGCCTCCAGGATAGAGCGCCAAGCCACGCAGGCTGTTGGGGGCTGCTGGAGGCCAGCCTGCTCTCCACCAGGAAATGGAAGTGTGGATCTGCAGCCTGGGTTAGGAGAAGCCTCCTGAGGCTGCGGGTGAAGCTGCAGCTCCCATCCCCACTCTCCGGAGTGAGCACAGCAGGGCAACTAAGACAAATTCAGAGCTCTGGAGGCTTCCAGAGAGAAATGACTTAGAGACAGAATAGACCCAAGCTGGCGAGGTCTCCAGACCTGAAGCTGAGTGGACAGGACCAAGCAGGACACGCGGGTCTGGAGCAGACACGAGTTCTCTGAGTCAAGGCAAGTTACTCCAGCACTCTGCACCCCAGCTACTCCACTCTAAGTAGGACGCCAACGCACCTAGCTCGCAGGCTCGTCCGGAACATTAAATAAGTTAACACCTGTTAGATTCCGGAGCAGCGCACGTCATATACAGAAGACCTCGTCCAGTAAATGAAATGCATCTTTACCCTTTACCCCGTAACTTAAAAATGCCATTTCTGCAGGGGAGCCACTGAAGACACAAGGCTCCCCCAACACAAGGCTGGATTCCCCTTTTATCTGATCTCGTCGTGCTCTGTATGTCTCCTTCATTGCGTCTATCAAACATAAATAACTAATCACCTCTCTCCACTTTAGCGCGTGGAGCTTCATGCTCTCATGAGCCAGGTTTACTCTGTGTGCCACTGAATTTAGCACTAGCATGGCACTTTGCATGTAACAGGCTCTCGGTATTGGTGAGTGAATGGATGGATGGATGGATGGATGGACGGACGGACGGATGGATGAGAGCTGTGCCTTCTTCTGAATGCCCGGAGTGTGGCATAGCCCAACACAGCAGGTGCTCCTACATGAGGGCTACACTGGACCTAACGAGAACTCTTGACAGCGTCCTCGCCCTAAACAAGTATCGACCTGGGTACTGTCACCACCCAGGTGTTAGTGAGAGCCATGGGAGTTGTTGCAGGCGTGCCCTGAAAAATATCAGCAAGGTGTGACGGACCCAGCCCAATCAGAACAGATATGCGACAACAGGTCCCGAGCCCGGGTCCTGCCAAGCATGGTCCCTTTAGTTGCTGGGTCATAGAAAGCCCCTGTGGGCAATATTCAGTCAGCTCAGAGTTGAAGTTCTTCCCCACCGGGTAAGCAAATATCACAATGTATTAACCACCAGTGTGGCTTCACAGGTGCAAAACAGCTGAGGTCAGCCACGAGCCACAAGGAGCACACGGGGCAAGAAGGGACAGCTGACAAGAGCACCAGTCTCAGGGACACCCACGCTTCTGGGATACACAGAAGATACTCCTACAGACACAGAACAGAGCTGTGGAAGAGGAACCAGGAGCGATGTTCTAAACTCCAAGGAAACATATGGAAAAAAACCGGCTGACAGCATCAAATGTTGCAGTGACCTCCAGGATACAGAAGAATAAAAGCCATCCATTAGAGACATCAGTATTAAACTGGTGACAGTTCCCGGAATGCTGTCCCAGGGTGCCGAGGCCACCAGGATGTTGATTTATTGGAATGAGCACTGAGAAATGAAGACATATGTACAGGTGTCGATGATCTTCTCTCCGGAAACACAGGGTTACTAATCTCGGTTAGAGACCGCAGTGTCAAGAGAGTACGCCTCCTATTTATTAATTTACATGTTTATGAAGAGAGAGACCCACACGTACTTAAAAAATATGAAGGGGCCATTAGGAATGGAGTAGTTGAGAATATGGAAGCAAGGAAAATTAATACATTTGAATGATACGTTAACTATTATTTGCTATCTGGAGGGAATATAGAACCAGATAAAGGAATACACTCCCTCTTCAAATATGCATGTGTTGTTCACAAAATTGATGTTCTTGAGACACAAGGATGTGCTTATTAAGATATTAGGTCCTGAAAAGGGCACGAAGTATGCCATACACCATACAATAAAACATGCAATAAAAACAAGGAATCATCAGCCAAACAACAAAAAGTACCAAAGGCATGAACATTATAAAATAATGCTGGGATCAGAAGGGAACACATGATGGGGGCAGGGAGAGGCAATGAAAACAACATGCCTCCCACTTACTGCCAAACAGGACCTTAAGAGGAAAAATATATTGTTCCAGATATTTTTATATTTGCAATAACATATCTCAAACACTATGAAAGGAGTCTGTGCTTAAGAGAACTTTGAGTGAGTGAACAAAGTAACAAGCCAAAAGAAGGAAGAGGGAGACAAAAGCCAAAACATAACAACAGCAGCAAAAAAAAAAAAAAAATCAGAAAAACAAAACACAAAAAGCAAATACAGCAAACAATTTAATACCTGCTAAGATAATATGTGCATTCAGAGGCTAGTCTCTGTGGATGACCGCAGAGTGTAAGGACAGAGGGCAACATAGAATCATTACAGCTCTCACGTATTAAGCACCTTCCAGAAAGTATCTGTCTTTACTGCATTGTAATAGGGACGCTATTTTTTCATTTTACCTGCAAGGAAGCTAAAGCTCAACCAAGATTTGAACTTAGTCATTGACTAAACTGCTTTCTCTGCACCAGACTGTCTCTGCTGGGAAGAAACAAACAGGCAGAGAAAAGTGAGAAAAAAATTAAGGATAATAATGGGGAGTTCACAACCCAGATTTGTATGCACAGTTCAAAGTGACCATTATTTATTTTAAGTTTTATTTATTTAAGTCACCTCTACACCCAACGTAGGGCTCGAACTCACAGCCCTGAGATCAAGAGTCGCAGGCTCTTTTGACAGAGCCAGCCAGGTGCTCCAAAGTGACCATGATAAAAAGTCTATTAGAATTTAGTCAAAAACCCACAGCAACTTCTTTCTAGATATGTCTCCAAAGGCAAAGGAAACAAAAGCGAAAATGAACTTTTGGGACTTCATCAAGATCAAAAGCTTCTGCACAGCAAAGGAGACAGTCAACAAAACAAAGAGGCAACCCACGGAATGGGAGAAGATATTCGCAAATGACACTACAGACAAAGGGGTGATATCCAAGATCTATAAAGAACTCCTCAAACTCAACACACACAAAACAGATAATCATGTCAAAAAATGGGCAGAAGACATGAACAGACACTTCTCCAAAGAAGACATACAAATGACTGACACACACATGGAAAAATGTTCATCATCACTAGCCATCAGGGAGATTCAAATCAAAACCACATTGAGATACCACCTTACACCAGTCAGAATGGCCAAAATTAACAAGGCAGGAATATCTACTTCATACTTTCTTCTCTACCCCAATTATTTCATTAAATTTTCATTAAATTTTCACAAACTTGTGATTTAAGAAACAGAACAAATGATCAAAGGAAAAGAGAGAGAGAGAGGGAGAGAGAGAGAAAAACCAGGAAACAGACTCTTAACTCTAGGGAATACACTGGTGGTCACCAGAGGGGAGAGGGTGGGGGATGGGGGAAACAGGTGATAGAAATTGAGGAGGGCACTTGTTCTGATGAGTACCAGGTGAGGTCTGGAATTGCTGAATCCCTATATTGTACAACTGAAGCTAATACAACTCTGTGTTAACTATCCTGCAATTTAAATAAAATTTAAAAACCTACAAAAATGCAAGACTCTCCACAAAATTCTGAGAATGGGATTTATATTTGTTGCTATTTACCAGGTGAGAAAATAGGGACTTAGAAAAACTAATGGCTGCCCCACAATCTTACAGCAAGTTAGCAACAGAGCTGGGACCCATTCTGATGCCTAATGACTAGTGATCTAATATCACAGGAATATTTAAAAGTCAAATCTACTCTTAGATTTGAGATGTAAATTCACAGTCTACGAGAAATTCACCCTTTTGCAGTGCATGATTCAGTGACTCTGTCTATTTTCATAAGGTTGTCCAACCAGCACCTCTATCTCATTCTGGAACATTCTCACCACTTACAGAAAGGGCCCTGGCACCCATCAGCACTCACTCTCTTTCCTCAAGCTTCTGGAAACCACTAATATACCTTCTGTTTCTATGATTTTGCTTAGTTAGCACATTTCCTAGGAGTGCACTTATTCACATAAACATGTGGGCTTTTGTGTCTGGCT
This sequence comes from Mellivora capensis, assembly GCA_004024625.1. NCBI lineage: Eukaryota > Metazoa > Chordata > Mammalia > Carnivora > Mustelidae > Mellivora > Mellivora capensis. The sequence continues at coordinate 13,225 of PISX010014592.1, forward strand.
TCCTTCACCCACTGTAATGTTTTCAAGTTCCACCCATGTTGTAGCAGGAATCCCAGGGTTCAAGGGTTGAGAGACAACCTAGACACCCCCTACCAAGTCTTCTCAATTTGCAGATGGGGAAACTGAGGCCTGAGACAGCCCACAGATTTAGTGGCACCCAAGTCCCCTACTGCCTAACCCTGTTATTTTCACTACACCACAACCACCAAGACAATCAGTGTAATAAAGAAGAGCTTTCACAAATAAATAAAGACATTAATGTGATATGCCATATATTAGAAAGAACAAAACATAAGGTAATAAAAGCTGGTATTTTACTAACTATTGTCACACTCAGCGAGAAGTCCCACAGGTCATTTGTTTCACAGGATGTGGGAATGGTACCCGATGCGCAGGCAGGAAAACTGGGCATAAGTTCGAAGTCACCGCTCTCTCTGAACAAAGGTAATGATTTAAAAAGCCAGTCTGAATTACCCTTAGTGAAAGTTCCAAATTTTCTGCTCCCGAGAGTTCCATGTCCCTGTCGTACTGTCCAATCTCGTTAAAATAATGCCTATTTATAGCAAAAATTCCTCCAGCCATTGCAGGTGACCTAAAAAGGACACATAAATATTAAATCACAGACTTGGTCATTCTGGATTTTTTGCCAAAATTATACTGAATATTAGCAATAACATAAAAACTAGAAAACAGCACAATACTGATACAAAATTGTTAATATATATTTAGGAGAACACGACCTAAGCAAAGCCAAGAGTCCTGCCACCAACTCCGCCACCCAGGCTCCCCCGCAGTAACTTTTACTTAGCTCTCAACGAATTGTATAGTGACATATTCTAAATGTTGTCTTCTTCTTGAGAGGGAACATCATCTTTAGAATGTGAGTTTCTCCTGGGGACAAATATTGAACTGGGGATTAGAGTTTACAAAACTCCCTTTCCAAGCACATTAAGTGTGTTATATTTACTTTTGGGAAAAACACAATGTTACAAAGCATCTTTTTTTGGTCCACCAATAGCAGGGCCCAATAACACCAAAGTAAGTAGTTTGAAAATGATTACATGTTCATCTAGTCATTCATTTTTTTAAAAGTAGGTATTAAACACCTATGATGTGTTTGAGATAAATTAGTAAATCAACAGGTCAAGGTCCCAGCTCGTATGGGGGCAAGGGTGGAAAGAGGGACCGCAGTGTCACCGTGGTCTTGGAGGAAGAGGATGGAATCATAGATAAGGGTCCAGCGGTGAATGAGACGTGATCCAACTCCGGATGTTATTTTGAAGATGGAACCAGCAGATTTGCTTACAAGTGGGATGTGGGTGTAGGAGGAAGAGAAGAGTGAAGGCCAACCCCAGCATTTTGGCTTGGGTACCTGGAAGGTAGGGTTGCCATGCACTGAGATGGGGATGCTGGGGGCTGGGGGTAGATTTTGGTGGAAAGATTCAGCTGGGGACATGTTTGAGGTGTCGAGTCAGCATTCAAGTGGAGATGCCAGTAGGCAGTTGGAGGGAAGAATCTGGCACTTGGCGAGCCGCGGGGCTGGAGACAGAACTCTGGGAGTCCTCAGCTTAAGATGGGCAAGAAGCGCTTCGTGAGTGTGGGGAGGCGGAGAAGAGGATCAAGAACTGAGGTTGGAGAGAAGACGAGGAATCGAGGAATCGGCAAAGGAGATGGGAGTGAGCAGATGGGGTGGGGGGTGGTTAGAAGGAAGACCTGGAGATTGTACTGATCTGGAGTCCAAGGGAGGATTTACAGTATATACCCAGGATATACAGTGTATAACGCACGGGGCATACAACATATGAGGTATCAACTGCCTATGGTATCAGTAAGGCTTTCAGTCAACACTTAGTCGTTAGGGAATTGGGGCATCAAAAGCTACTTTCAGGGTTTTGACTGCACAGGGCGGTCAGTGTGCCTAACCCGTGTTGTTCAAGGTGAACTGTACATTAGAGCACCTAAAACACGTATGATATATGTTCTATAAATGGTTGGTATCATGCTCAGATTTTTATGGCTTGATTTTTTATTTAGCATATTGTGAGAATTTTCCTCTTAGAGTAATTAGCTTTCACAAAACTTTAGGTAATATTCTACAAAGTATGATTACAGTTTTTAACCATTTCACTATTGCACATTTATGTTGTTTTCATTTTTTAACTAATATAAATGTTGCTGTGATAGATGTCTCTGTACTTCTCATTAACTCCTTAGGGAAGTGTTTCAAGAAGTGGAATTATTGCATTGAAGAATAACATTTATAAGATTTTTAATGTATATTAATATATTAATTTTAATGTATATTAATATAATGTCAAATCGTTTTCAAAAGCATGTGTGACTATATACTCAAAGCGTATTCAAATTCCAAATATGTTACTACTTAGCAAATATCAGGAGTAGTTTTCCTATTGAAATTTTTAGAGCCTAAAGAATACCTGATATGTGATACAGGGAAATACTATAAAACTATGTCAATTTTTCTGTAAATGGAATACTGCAACTACTTCTTACTGAAAGTAACTTCATTTTAAATTAAAATAAGTTCATTTTGAGATGAACTCCAAATATTATGCTTTTTTAAAATAAATCATTATTTTTACATATTTAATGTTATTTAAATGAAGGGTATCTTTATTCTTTTTCATTCTGAAGTCTGGGGGGCACCTGGGTGGCTCAGTTGGTTAAGCGCCTAGCTCTTGATTTCAGCTCAGGTCATGATCTCAGGGTCATGAGATTGAGCCCTGTGTAAGGCTCCCTACTCCGCAGGGAATCAGCTCGGGATTCTCTCCCTCTCCCTCTGCCCCTCCCTACCCCACTCATTCTGATGTCTGCAACAGTAAAATAGCAACCATTTATACTGATCACTTCCCCTGTGTCAGCCCTTAGATTATGTTCTTTTTTTAAAATTATTATTATTTTTTAAAAATTCTTTTTATTAACATATAATGTATTATTTGGCCCAGGGGTACAGGTCTGTGAATCATCAGACTTACACATTTCACAGCACTCACCATAGCACATACCCACCCCCAGTGTCCATCACCCAACCACCTAATTCCTACCCCCCATCCCCCAGCATTGGGTTATGTTCTTTACAAGCATTGGCCCATTTAATCTCTTCAATAATCTAGAGAGGTATGCATTTGATTATCATCACTTTATAGATGAAGATAGTGAAGCTGAGAGAGGCAACTGGCCCAGCAGAGGGCTGCCTTATTGCACAACTCCGGGGATGCCAACCACCTATAATCTTTGTAAACAGGGCCTCCTGGAGCCAAGTACACAGCCTATACAGCTGTACACAGCAGTCCTGAACAGCTAACAAGTGGTGGTTGGAGCAGAGCAAAGATGAGTTATACACAGTGGAAGGTGCATGAAGCGATCTATTACTCTAAAAACAAAGACATTTGGTGACATCTGCAAAGTAGGGTTTTAAGAAAACTAATGTACAACAGAGAAACTGGCATGAGGGATTGGAGCCTGCAGGCCAGCTGGTCCCTTACAGTGTAGAGGCTAAACCCAGGACAGTGAAGGTCTGGACCATGGGGACAGGTAGAGAGAAGGACAGATATCCTATGAGAGTCATCACAAAGGCTGAGTCCCCTGGAGCTGGTTAATCACTGAGTTAGAGTAGGCAGTGGCAGACCACAGGTGTAGTCAGGCTTCACAGCTGCATAGTACTCCACTACGGTTCCAGCATAAAGTACTAAATAATCTCCCAGTTACTCCTTCTGGTTCTTAGTATTTAATTCATCCTTGAATCTGGAGGCCGGGCTGCGTCCCAGGAGTAAGGGGCTCAGGGCAGGGGCAGTTACTGGGACCAAGGGAAGTAATAAAGACTTGGAACACCCACTGGGCAGGGAATGAAGAGATGGCAGACCAGCATGAGGCTGGAGATCATCCATGCATAGAAGCATCAGCTCACATCTCTTAAAGGAACAAAGAAAACAGAAGGTGGACTTGATCAGACTTGGAGGTTTGCAAGGTTGCTGCGGCAGGCTGGAGGTCCTCGCAAGAAGAGCAGGGAATGTATAGATCAGAAAGGCCAAAGAAGAACGAAATCACTGGGGCCCCTGGGGGGCTCGAGTCAGTTGAGCATCTGCCTTCAGCTTGGGGCATGATCTCAGGGTCCTGGGATGGAGCCCTGCATCAGGCTCCCTGCCCAGCGAAGAGCCTGCTTCTCCCTCTCCTGCTGCTGCTCCCCCTGCTTGTGCTCTCTCTCTCTCAAATAAATAAATAAAATCTTTAAAAGGAGAGAAGAAAGAAACCATGAGGGGGAAAAACAGAAATAAAAAAAACTGGAGATCCTGATGATGTCCAGTGAGTAGGTGGGCAGGTATGAATGGAGCAGAGCAGGGAAAAATTAGGAACATCTTAAGCTGTGGCCCAAGAAACAGATATCCAGTAATTTGGAAGATGAAAGGTCCAGGATATGGCTATAGGAATAATAATAGCTAACAATGATAAACATTGATGTAGTACTTATCATGGACAGATGCTGTTCTAAGCTTTGATATATATTAAGTCATTCTCACAACAACGCTGTGAAGTATGATTAACCTCCAGACTTCCCACATAAGGAAATAAGGTGTATAGAGGTTAAATAACTTGCACAAGGTCCCAGAGCTCTCGTTAAACTAAAATAGAGACAAAGATCAAGGACTTGCTAGGCTATAGTGTTAGAAAATTTACTCGCGTAATTTGTAAAACACAGAGGTTGGTAGTAGGGGAACAGGAGGAGTGGGGCGTCAGTTGTCAGTAAATGTGGGAGTGAGAGGTTCCTGAAGGAAGTCTCTTCGGAAATAGCCTCACAGATGCAGTTAAAAGTCACAACATCACACTGTCCTCATTTAGAAATACATTTTCCCAAGACTAATAATCTAGGAAAATTGTATTCATATCTATAAAATTATCGATGAATGCACTTAGAAAAATGTTTTATATATGAATTTAGCCAAGACTTCTACCTTTCCCGGGCTATCCACAGTGCTAGAATTTTGTTCATTGACCACATGCAATTTCCTCCTGAGAACCAAGTCCACATTCTAAAGACGGACACCTGAGACCAGAGGGCCACTGTCCGTGGCAGTGTTCCTAACTGGACTGAGATTCTCATCTCCAATCAAAGAAACTAAAACCCTACCAAATTCTATTACTATAGACTTTAGAAACAAGATAAACAACAAAAGAGTTCTCATTAAGCCCAAGAAATTGAAAGAACCATCTCTGAAATCTTCTATTTTTTCCCTAGGTCCCAATACATATTCCCATAACCTGAAGAAATGTCCTACCGGATGGGTCTAGTGGGTCCTTCTGGTCCATCCATCTCATAAGAGAAAACATTATCCCATTTAAATTCTAGATGCCAGTTGAAAGCACCCCTTACCACCGGAGAGGGCCTGTATTCTAGGGTCTCATAGTCAATGGGATCTATCAGAGGACACACCACCATTCTGGGGTCCTTGGCAATGGCATGCAGCAAGGGCTGCAGCCACACACGATTCACCTCGCAGTGGCTATCCAGGAACACCAGCACATCCCCTGGGGAGGCAAGAACAGGTTAGTGTTAGTGTGCATGGCTAAGACAGCTGACAGCCCAAATCAAAGTTCAGTGCAAGGAGTATTTGTTAAGCGTTTACTGTGTTTGGCTTTTCAAGTGCTTCCAGATTCACTGGTGGGGGGGGCGGGGGCTGGAAACACATACTTTATTTGGTACCATGTCATGTACCATGATGTGCCATAGATGTTCAGAAGAAGCAGGTGAATTGTGGGTGAGAGAGTGGTTTGGGGAAGATTCTGAAGAAGCAGGTGTAACTGAGTTGGGCTTTAATTAAAAACAATTATGCTAAGTATTTTTGCTCTTGAGTTCAAGTTTAATGAACATCTGCTTAGAGAACATGGGGGAAATCAGCATGGCCAAAATGAAGGATACATGTTGTTAAAGTACCTTAATGGGCTCAAATTGGAAGGGACCTCAAAATTCAGGTGCAGAGTTTGGATAAAATCATAGGAAGGTATGAGAAACATTCCACAGTTGATCAGAAAACTTAATGTTGTTAAGGTGGTAATAATCTCCAAATTGATCTATAGATTCAGTATAATTCTTACCAAAATTGCACCTGGTTCTTTTGCAGAAATTGATCCTAAAATTCATACAGAAAGGCAAGGAACCCACATTAGCTAAAATGATCTTGAAAAAGAACAAAGTTGAAGGAGTTCTGGATTTCAAAACTTACTACAAAGCTGTAATAATAAAACAGTATGACACTGGGATAGGGATAATGAAGAGATCAAAGGGATAGAATTGAGAGTATAGAAATAAACCAAACATCTGTGGTTAGGTGACATTTGACAAGGCTGCCCAGCCAGTTCAATGGGGGAAAGAATTAATCTCTTCAGTGAATGGTCCCAACACATCTGGGTATCCACATGAAAAAAGAGGGGCGCCTGGGTGGCTCAGTCGGTTAAGCGTCTGACTCTTGATTTCATCTCAGGTCTCGATCTCAGGGTCATGAGTTCAAGCCCTGTGCTGGGCTCCACACTGGGCATGGAACCTGCTTAAGAGAAAAGAAAAGAAGAGAAGAAGAGAAAAGAAAAAGAATGAAGTTGGGCCCCTTCATGGCAAACACAAAAACTAAGTCAAATGAATCACAGACTTAAAATGTCAGAACTAAAACTATAAAACTCTTAGAAGAAAACAGAAGCATCCACCGCTGACCTCAGGTTAGATTATTTCTTAGATGCAACACCAAAAAGACAAGTGACAAAAGAAAAAATAAATAGGACTTCACAAAAATTAAAAACTTTTTGTGCTTAAACAGACACCATAAAGTTGAAAAAAATCCACAAAATGGGAGAAATTATTTGAAAATCCCACATTTGATAAAGGACTTGTATCCAGAATATGTAAGGAACAATTACAACTCGATAATAATAATTAAAAAAAGATAACCGGGGCGCCTGGGTGGCTCAGTGGGTTAAAGCCTCTGCCTTCGGCTCAGGTCATGATCCCGGAGTCCTGGGATCGAGCCCCGTATCAGGCTCTCTGCTCCGCAGGGAGCCTGCTTCCTCCTCTCTCTCTGCCTGCCTCTCTGCCTACTTGTGATCTCTGTCTGTCAAATAAATAGGTAAAATCTTAAAAAAAAAAAAAAAAAGATAACCTAACTTAAAAAATGGGCAGAGGAGGGGCACCTGGGTGGCTCAGTCAGTGAAACATCCTACTCTTTATCTTGGCTCAGGTTCTGATCTCAGGGTTGTGAGTTCAAGCCCCCTGTTGGGCTCCATGGTAGGAGTGGGGTCTACTTAAAAAAAAAATGGGCAAAGGCTTTGAAAAGACATTTCCCCAAAGAAGATATACAAATGGCTGATAAGCATATGAAAAGGTGCTCAACATCTTTAATCATTAGGAAAATGCTAACAAAATTATAGTGAGATAATATTTCATACCCATTAGGATGGCTATAATCAGAAAGGCAGCCAATCACAAGTGTTAATGAAATTGTGGAGGAATTGGAACTCTTGTCCATTGCTGACAGCAATGTAAAATGTTGCAGTCTCTTCCAAACATTATGTGGTAGTTCTTCAGAAGCTAAGCATACAGTTCCCATACAGCCCAACATTCTACACAATGGGTACACAAATACCCCAAAGAAAGAAAACTTAGGTTTATACAAAGTCTTGTACGTGAATGCTCATAGCAACATTCTTCCTAAAAGTAAAAGAGGCATAATTCAAGTGCCCATCAATGGATGAATGGATAAACAAAATGGGAAACATCCACATAATGGGACACTTGGCAACAAGAGGGAATGAAATACTGACTCATGCTATGACATGGAAACATCACACTAAATGAAAGGAACCAGTCACAAGAGACCATATAGGATTATAATTCCATTAAATGAAATGCCTAGAATAGGTAAAGAAATCTTAATGTATAGAAGGTAGATTAATGGTTTTGGAGGATTTGGTGGAGGGGAAGGGGAATGGGAGGAGAGGCGAAGGCAACTGAGTTTCTTTGTAGTGAGAAAAAACGTTCTAAAGCTAGGTCATGGTGATGGTTCCATAACCCCATGAATATAGTAAAAAACACTGCATTGCATACATTAATGGGTGAAATGCACATGACTAATATCTCAAAAAATCCACAAACATCCTTAGGAAAGAAAGAGTACATCCTCCACTTTTTAACTCAAGTACAATTATTCTCATGTGCAATTCACTCGGTATTTTAAATCATTTTTTAAAAAAAGATTTTATTTATTTGTTTGACAGACAGAGATCACAAGTAGGCAGAGAGGCAGGCAGAGAGAGAGAGGGAAGCAGGCTCCCCGCCCAGCAGAGAGCCTGAGGTGGGGCTCGATCCCAGGACCCTGGGATCATGACCTGAGCTGAAGGCAGAGGCTTTAACCCACTGAGCCACCCAGGCGCCCCGGTATTTTAAATCATTAAAAGCGATAGAAACTTGATCCCTCAGCCCACTGGTTTCTTTTCTTTTCTTTTTAAAAATATTTTATTTATTTATTTATTTGACACAGAGAGAGACAGCAAGAGAGGGAACACAAGCAGGAGAAGCAGGAGAGGGAGAACAGGTTTCCCGCCAAACAGGGAGCCCGATGTCAGGCTCGATCCCAGGACCCTGGGATTCTGACCTGAGCTGAAGGCAGAGGCTTAACAACTGAGCCATCCCGGTGCCCCTCAGCTCACCGGCTTCTTACAGACCCACCCAAAATGGTACTACATGCTCACATGTATCCTGCTGACTCCTTGAATAAGCAGGAGTCTTCGGAAGAGCCACTGTATTCTGTTCCTTTTTTTTTTTTTTAAGATTTTATTTATTTATTTGACAGAAAGAGAGAGAGAGATCACAAGTAGGCAGAGGCAGGCAGGGAGGGGGAAGCAGGCTCCCGGCTGAGCAGAGAGCCCGTTGCGGGGCTCGATCCCAGGACTCTGAGATCATGACCTCAGCTGAAGGCAGAGGCTTAACCCACTGAGCCACCCAGGCACCCCCATTCCTTTTAATCCACAGGGAGGACTGGTCCTTTCCCTGCCCTTGGTTACCCGAGCTAGTGCAAGACTTCCCAGGTTACTCTTTGGTTCATTGAAAGCCTCACAGTTCCTTTAAGTTGGAAACACTGCCTCAGTTCAGCCATGAGGATTTCCAGTCCTGTGTTACAACCCAGACTTGGGCGACTGACTGCAAAATGGCTCATTGTCCCTCCACCCCTCCTCCCCAGCTAGGGAGATACATGAAAACGTGTTCAACATCACTCATCATCAGGGGACTGTGAATCAAAACCACAGTTACGATACTACCTCACACCTGGTAGAATATCTATTGTTAAAAGGACAAGAACTAAGAAGTGCTGGCAAGGATATGGAGAAAACAACCCTTGTGCTGTTTGTGGGGGTGTAAACTGGCGCAGCCCACTACAGAAAATACTATGGACTTTCCTCAAAAAAATGATAAAATGGAGCTAATCGAGCAAATGCACTTGTAGGTATACAGAAGGAAATGAAACTGCTAGCCGGAAGAGTCACCTAGACTCGCGTTCATTGCAGCATTATTTACAACAGCTGAGACGTAGAAACAGCCCTAGGTGTCCACCGACAGATGAAGGGATGTACACGACGGGATATTATTATTGCATCAGCTGGAAAAAAGAAGGAAATCCTGCCATTTGTGACATGGATGGACCGTGAAGGCATTAAGCTAAGTGAAATAAGTCAGAGAAAGACAAATACCATATGATCTTACTTATATGTGGAATCTACAAAAGACCCCGAACTCTTAGGTTCAGAGAACAGACTGGTGGCTGCCAGAGTGCGGGGGTGGGTGAGGTCAGGGAAGGTGGTCGACAGGTTCAGGTTTCCTGTTATAAGATAAATAAGTCCTGGGATGTAATGTACAACTTGGTGACTAAAGTTAACAATCCTGCATTGTATATTTGAAGATTGCTAGGAGAACAAATCTCAAAAGTTCTCACATCACAAGATAAAAAAAAGTAACTATGGGAGGCAAGGAATGCTAACTAGGCTTAATGCGGCCATCGTTCCAAAATACATACAAGTATCACAACATTATGTCGTATACCTGACATGAATACAATGTTGGATGTCAGCTGTAGCTCAATTTAAAAACAAACAAACAAGCATCTTTTTAAAATTATAACTAGTGAGGTTGAACTGTTTTCAGGCCATTAGCCATTTGTAAATAAAACGTTTATATCCTTTGTCCATTCAGGTGTTGGAACCCTGGGGTTTCTTTTTTTTTTTTCTTCTTTTTTTAATGGCTTTGTAGATACACTTTACATACTGAGAATATTAATTTTTTTCTGTGGACGTTGTACTAATTCCCCTAGCCTATTATTTAATTTTATCATTTTTTTGTTCACAATAGGTTTACTGTTTTGGTAATCAACTCTGTCCTTTCCCTCAGGTTTAAAGCTTTGAAATTTTGTTATTCATTGAATGGGTGAGTATTGATCTCAGTTTTCTTTTTTGTAATTTTAAAATTCTTTTACTAATTTAATGATTTGGTTTTAAAAGCTAAAATGAATGCTATAGCTGGACTTTATTTGGATTATGGTATGAGATGAAGATTAAACATTTTCCCAAATAACTCACTATCTCCCAAATAACTACACCACCATGGGAGCAACGACTTCTTTCCATTCTGATTTGTGTCTTATTTATCGTATGCAGTGTATGTACCCTTGGCATTTAAAGATTTTAATACTTCAACTTTTGACAATTTTAATGAACCAGGAAGACGATAAGCATAGCATCTTAAGTAGCAAAATAATTTAAAATTGTTCCAGGTGCAATATGAAGCTTTTCCTAATTCTAATTTAAACCGTGAAGCCTATGGGCACAAGCTACCGGGGACCTCCGTCCAACAAACTATACTGGTTTTACACTCATCCTAAAGTGTTTTATGGGGGTAATTTACACACCATAACAGAACAATGTGGCATGGAAGTCCTCTTGGCCGAGTCCTACGCTTGCAAGAAGATTCTGTGGGAATCTCAAGTTCACTGCCAGGAAATGGAGTGTTAGCACTGCATGTGTTGGCCTCGGTTAGAGGAAGGAGAATGCTCTTTCGTGTTCACAGAGATAGCCTGTTAGACATAATTCACCTGAATCCCATCTAATCCCAGATTGGCATCTTGCCAGATTAAGCCAACTTCTCCAGAAGGCCTAGAGTGAGGGCTGTGAGTTCAAATCCACCTGATAAGGACCCTGCCCTGCCTTCCTCCCAGAGAGTGTATGTGGGATGTACCAAGGACCACTGACTGCTCAGTCCACCTTCCCTGTGGAGAGCCTTGCTGGCCACCTGCAATCCAGGGGCACTTCCTCTCTCTCGGGGTGGGGCCGATTTTAAAAGACAACAAATGGGGGCACCTGGGAGCTCAGTGGGTTAAGCCTCGACCTTCGGCTCAGGTCAGATCCCAGCATCTTGAGATCAAGCCCCACATCAGGCTCTCTGCTCAGCAGGGAGTCTGCTTCCCCCTCCCTCTCTCTCTGCCTGACTCTCTGCCTACTTGTGATCTCTGTCTGTCAAAGAAATAAAATATTTTTTAAAAAGACAACAAATGACTTGTCAGCCTCACACAGATGACTCCTTTATTTCTTTTTCTTTTCTGCCTGTCTTTAGTTTCTACAGTTTTTTGCATTTAAACATAGCTCATTATATTTCATTTATTTTAAATAACATCAAAACATTCTTGGGGCACCTGGGTGGCTCAGTGGGTTAAGGCCTCTGCCTTCCGCTCAGGTCATGATCTCAGGGTCCTAGGATGGAGCCCCACATCGGGCTCTCTGCTCAGCAGGGAGCCTTCTTTCCCCCCTCTCTCTGCCTTTCTGCCTCCTTGTGATCTCTCTCTCTCTCTGTGTCAAATACATAAATAAATAAAATCTTTTAAAAAAAAGATAAATGTAGAGCTCAATAATGTATCAGAAGGTAACACACATGTAAGTACCATGTAATCAAAACCTAGCACCTGGTTAGCATTCTAGGATTTTGTGCTCCCCGACTCCTACCACCGCCCATTCGACACTGCTGTAACCAAAGGTTTATGGCAATAACTTCCTGGTTGTTGTTGTTTTTGTTTAGTTTTTCATCTAATCAGGCATCCATAACAATATTGTAGCTTAATCCCGCTGATTTTCCAACTTTATTCTTTTGCATTTAGCTTCTTTGGCTCCCTCACAACCACATGTGTTCATCCGTGCAGTTGGTATGGTACAGGCCCTTCGCTGTTACTGGAATATTCTATCTCTATCACTAGTCTGTCATCACCTAGTGCCTCGGTGCATCCGCGCACTCTGGAACCGAGCAATTCCAATTCTGTCATACGCTCCATGGACATGCCGCGCCTATCTGCCCAGAGACAGGGACCCAAGGATTTGTGTATTGAGCCCCGATTAGATATAACCTAAATGTGACCCAGCAGCGGAATGGAAGAATAGTTTAGCCCAATCAAATAATAGAACTCTTCAGGGCTTTCCTTTTAATCACGTGGGCCACATAAGGTCCATTAGCAGGTTCTGGGGATTAGGAAACCTCCTCGGGGAGGGCATTATTCCGTCTACCATCCTAGGCAACGCAAGTCCTCCTTCTGTTGAACACGAGACAACAGGCCTGCTCTCAGCACCACGCTAGGTTTGAACCCCCTGCTGTAGGACATCAGCTGAAACCCACAGCTCGTCTCCCCTTCCTGGCCACCCGCTGACTCTCCAAACTGGTTCCCTGCAAGACCCTCTCCTGCGTCCTCACCCCCAAGGCCACGCTGCATTTGCTCCCCCCAACACCTTTCTTCCACAGTGGATGACCCTCTTACCCTTTCCAAGTTCCCTCATGTAAAATGAGTTTCTCTACACTAATTTTTTCCCACAAAATTCTCTTAACAGCCTTCTTATCCTTATGTAAGCCCTGACCCGGGGCACCTGGGAGGCTCAGTTGTTAAGTGTCTCCCTTCAGCTCAGGTCATGATCCCAGGGTCCTAGGATTGACTCCCGCATCCAGCTCCCTGCTCATCGGGAAGCCTGCTTCTCCCTCTCTCACACCCCCTGCTTGTGTTCCCTCTCTCACTGTGTCTCTCTGTCAAATAAAAATAAATAAAATCTTAAAATAAAAACAAAGCAAACCCTGACCCTCCCTAGAAGAGGCTGTCGGCCCCCATCTACCTTACTGATAGGAAGCTCCTCCTTCCCCCCAGGCAGATGAATCCTTGGGTCCAGGGCAACACTGGCATTTCCTACTTACCCAAGGCTACTTCCAGACTGACTCTGCTCCCCTGCAGCCGGGGGGGCAGGGGGGAGTGTGTGGCGGAATACCTCCTTCCCATTAGATTCACACCATCTGATGATGGTTTTCTCCTTTCTCCTTCTCCTTTGCAAAAAGCCCGCCTTCTGATCCTCCCAGTGGACTGCTCTCCCCCATCCCAGTCATTTCCCTTTGTTCCCGGGGGCACAACCCAGAGTTCACAGCGCTCTGTCTCAGCTCCTGCGGTTTATGGGCAACTTCTGTCATCCTGTGGCCAGCACTGCCGACCCAGACAGATGGCGGAGGCAACAAATACCAGGAAGAGAAAGCTCTCAGAGTAAAGATGATGGAGAGAGGCAGGGGTCTGCTATCTCACACAGGGTGGCTTGGAAAGGCCTCTCTGATCAAGAAGCATTGGAACAGAGAACTGAGCAAAGTGATGCGGCAGGTCATGAAGACTCATGAAGAAAATTCCAGGGGGAGACATCATGCGCCAAGGCTCTGAGATAGGAGGGCGCTCAGTGTGTCCGAGGGGCGGCAAGGTCATCCGGGGTAGAGCGAGGGGGGATGAGTAAGTGACAAAGTGTGAGTGACAGCCGGGGACAGAGTTGCAGGCCTTCACCGCAGAGTCACTTGGTGCTAACGCAAATGCTACTTCCTCCGGGAGAGACCGGTCTACACACGTGCACACGTGTTAACGTCACACAACAACCCATCTCCCTCTTCAGGAGGGTAGAACTTATGTGAAGCGTATCTCAATAGAGTTGATACAAACGAAGAAAAAAGAATAAGTATGCCCGGATAGCCCATAGTGGGTGCTGGATAAACCCTTGACTGGAGGAGTGAACACGTGAATACATTAATGAGGGCTCATGAGCTCCTGCCCTCCCCACAGGACCCCACGGCTTCGAAGCTGGGTGCACGTCCTCGTCCCCCGGTGGGGTGGGCCAATATGGACAGATGGGCACATAGCAGGCACTGACGAAACTGTCAGAAGTGGATGGACAGATCGAGAATCACAGCTGAAGATTGTAGCATAATCTAGCGGATATGGATGGGCTGAGTCAAATTAGATGGATGAGAATACAGAATATTTGGAAAACAAAATTAGACATATATGGAACCTACGACCCAAAAGATTTGATGTATTCTTTTTAAAAACACATAGAAGTCTTGAAAAATTGACCCAGCTTGAAGACAAAAAAGTCTCCATAGAACAACAGGCCACAAATTCCAACCACAATAGGAATTAAGCTAGTGATTAACAATTACTGATGTTTGAAACTTTAAAATTCACTCCTCAAAAAAATACCTGGATTAGAGAGGAAACCAAAAAAGATACCAGTGCCTTGACAGGTTATAGGACAATTTTATGTAATTTTCCAAACACAGATAATTTGTTTTACTAGATATTCAGCAAAAAGAAAAGGACGGGAGCAGGGGAACACCATGCAATTCATTCTAAAAGTCCAGTAAAGCAAAGTATAGGAAAACAGTTCAAAAGAAAAGTATAAGCTGATTTTACTTTTAGACACAGATGCAATGTGTGTGTGTTGTGTGGTATAGGGAAGGGAGGGCAGGGGAGAGAGAGTGTCTGTATTTTAAGATATTGGCATCCTGTAAATCTAGGGGAAGTTTTATGGAAGTATTCTGTGGCTTTGAAATTTTTCAAAATAAAAAATGAATAAGACTTTCTGTTTAAAAAGCAAAACAGAAACACCCAAAACTTTATGGTATTTTTATGTGTTGATTTGTGCCCCCCCCAAGATATATTCAAGTCCTAACCCCCAGCACCTGAAAAGGTGACTGTATTTGGAAATAGGGTTGTTGCAGATGGAATTCATAGGATGAGGTCCTGCTGGAGTATGGGGGAGCCCTTGACCCAAGGGAGACGTAGACACAGGGAGGAGGCCACGTGACCATAGAGACAGGGATGGGAGTGATGTCAGTGCCTCTCAGCTCAGACTCCCTTCAGGGGAACCAGCCTGACAGTTTCCCAGGCTTTGGGATCTGCTGCAGTAGTCCAGGGACGGGGGCTGACATCATGGCCTGTGCAAAAAACATACCACACCTTCCCTCTGAAGTAATGAATCGGTATTTTGGAGCAGAACGGGTACTTTCAGAGTCCAAGATTCCTCTGGCTGAAAGGCACTTCCGGTCTTCTGTTCGTGACAGTGGAGACTTGGAGGGCCCCACGAGGTCCTGCTCGGGCAGGAAGGGCTCCGGCACACAGATAACGGGTCGGATCCCAAATGAAAGAAAGGCTCATACCTGAAGCACGAGCAGCTCCAATCAGCCTCGATCGGATCAGTCCCTCTCTCTGCTTGTTTCTTATGAATTTAATCTTTCCCCGAAAAATTTCCAGGTGATGGTCTAGTTTCTCTTTCAAATCATCTGGGAAAAACAAACGAAACAAAACAAAACTCAACTCTTAACAATGTATAAACTACAACTACAGAGAATAAAACAATTTATCACAATTTCGACTAATTCCTAAAATCCATGTTCTTCCACAGTTCTAATTTTTAAAAACTTCACCCTGGGTGTCTGGGTGGCTCAGTGGGTTAAGTGACTGCCTTCGGCTCAGGTCATGATCTCGGAGTCCCGGGATCGAGTCCTGCATTGGGGGCCCAGTTTCATGTGGAGTCTGCTTCTCACTCTGACCTTCTCCCTTCTCACGCTCCCTCTCTCTCTCTCTCTCTCTCTCTCTCAGATAAATAAATGAAATCTTAAAACAAACAAACAAACATTTCACCCTATGTGAGGAAGAGAAACAGGCCTCAGCATCGAAATCCTCTGCACATATCCTTCTGTGTTTCTAATGAAATACCTCTATTTTGATAAATCACTGTTGAAATTTTAATCGAAAAAGCCTGAGCTGTGGAGCTCCGGAGCAACCCGACTTTCTGGATTTCAGCTGTGCAAAGTGTCGGGCCCGGGGAGTCTCAGCTCCGTCCCCAGGGAGGACCACCGGGGGATTCGTTCCACAGCCCAGGGCCGGGTACTCAATGGTCCCGAAGTCTCTGGAGGGCGACTTGATGATGGTCAAAGAGGCTGGGCTCGGGTGCCTCAGGGGCCTCAGGAATCTGCATCAGGAGGCTGAGGATCCGAGTTAGCAGGTTTATTGTCATCTTGGCAAAAGGAAGCGTGCCAGGCTCCCCCTACCGCCCCCACTCAGAGGCAGACCACAGACTATAGGGCTGCAGCTACGGGGCAGCGGGGAGATGTGGGGGGCAGCTCACAGCCCAGAAGTCTGCGAACACTTTTCCCACATGGCGGACCCAGAGGAACTGGGAGCCACAGCTCGGGGGAAATAAGGGCGGTCCCAGTAGCAGTGATTGCTGACGTGGCTCGAGGGCTTGGCTTCCTCAGGAGAGGGTCGTGTTGTGCTCAAGAGGGCCCATGACCATGAGAAAGATGGGCGGCGGCAGGTCAGCTCCGGACATGCCTGTCGGGTATTCAGTGGGTCCCCGGCCATGGCTGCCCAGGCCGAGGGAGTCCAGAGGCAGCGCCTACTGGTCTCCGCCGGGGAAGACAAGCCGAAGTTGGCATCGTTCTCCCGAGCCCGTGTGAAACCACTGTGAATGAAAGCAGGAACGTGCATACCCTGAGCCCCACCAGAATGCAGACACCCCGTTTCTTGGGTGTGTTTGAGCATCTGAATGGGTCAGACAGTAGCCTCCTTGGTGCGGCAGGTGAAACCACGCCCTAGGCAAGCCCGGAGGGAGGAGAAGTCGGCACATGGCACATCTGGTCCGGCAGCAGCGGGATGCTGGGCACCGGTGGTGATTCCGCGGGGGCCGAAGCTTCCGAGTAGTCACCAGGTGAGCCTCTGAACTCATGGCGTGGTCCTTTTTTCTCTTTTTTTTTTTTAAAAAAGATTTTATTTATTTATTTGACAGAGAGAAAGAGAGCACAAACAGGGAGTGGCAGGCAGAGGGAGAGGGAAAAGCAGGCTTCCTACTGAACAGGCAGCCCAACATGGGACTCGATCCCAGGACCCTGGGATCATGACCTGAGCCGAAGGCAGAGGTTTAACCGACTGAGCCCCCCAGGTGCCCCATCATGGCATCGTTCTGAAAGGCTTGGGGAGCTGTTCCATGGCCATCCTGGAACTGTAGGTCCACAGCAGGACTCTTGTCCTTCTAGGTGAGCGGTCAGAACTCCACAGTCTAGCAGAAGATCCCCTCCCACCCCCCACCCCCGCACAGCATGTGGACAAATGTGGGTCTCAGTGCAACCCATCAGTTTAGGAATATGACCGTCTCCACACCTCGCCTCCTGTGCACAACAGTAGAAACAAACAATGGCTCCCGGAGAAATAACGTCATGAACAGTAGTGCCCGGCCACCGAGTGAAATTCCTAAATGCGGGCGACATTAGCTTGAGCAGTTTTTTCCACCTTCCATCTGATGCACCTAGAGTCACTTCCCCACTGGTGAATCTCCCGGGACGGCCTCTTTTCTACCCCTGCCTACTCACCTTCCTTCTGTCCCTCCTCTTCCTTTCCCAGCCCGCAGTGGGTCAGATTCACAGCGGGTTAGGTTAACTTTCAGGCAGGATATCTCTCCAATACTGATATATTGCGTCTGTGGGAAATGCACCTCATAGGGATCTACAACTCCTAGAAGCTTTTCATTCATCTGGGTCCTCTTGGCTTGCCTCAGGTTTATAATTTGGTTGTAAAACAGACAACTCATTTCAAAGGCCAAGTGCATTCAATCAGATTTTGTGCTACTATCACAACTCCTGCCAGCCAGCGGGCAGGGAGTAACACGCACTGGACTGTGGGTGGTGCGATGAGAGTTCTCTCAGGAGGGGCGCCCAGCTGGTGCACGAAGTTGAGCCTCTGAGTCTTGGTTTCAGCTCAGGCCTGATCTTGGTTTAGGGTCATGGAATCAGGCCCTACATCGGGCTCAGGGTGGAGTCTGCTTGCGTTTCTGTCTTCCTCTCCCCCGCCCCTCCCCTCTTTTCTCTCTCTCTGTCTCAAATAAATAAGTCTTTTAAAAAAAACTTTTTTAAAAAAGAATTCTTTGTGGGGCGCCTGGGTGGCTCAGTGGGTTAAGCCTCTGCCTTCGGCTCAGGTCATGATATCAGGGTCCTGGGATCGAGCCTTGCGTCAGGCTCTCTGCTCAGCAGGGAGCCTGCTTCCCCCCCTCTCTCTGCCTGCCTCTCTGCCTGCTTGTGATCTCTGACTGTCAAATAAATAAATAAAATCTTAAAAAAAAAAAAAGAATTCTTTGCTGAGGAGGACTTGGGCCATAGCACTCCACTTCTCCACAGAAAATTCCAGGAGTGCCCTTCACAAGCCATGTGGCCTTGTTAAAGCTCTGGTTTTAGGTCCGCTCCCTTCCCCCAACGCTACACACACACACACACACTACATGAAGTACAGAACTATTCCTAACTCACCGCATTACCTCTGGCCTCTGGGCCTTTACGGTGCTAAGGCCTCTGCCTTGAACACTCTTCCCCTCCTCCCCAGGTACCTCAGACCTCAGCAGAGCTGTTGCTTCCTCCTGAATGTCCTCCGTAATCCCTGAAGACCAGGTTGGTCTTATGTTGCCCCTACATTTAGTCACCTCACGGAAGCGCTCACCTCCCGTGAGCCCCACCACAGGACAGGGACCAGTGCTTACATCCCCACGGTGTGGCCACAGCTTCCGCCTTGACACCTGCCAAGTGGAAAATGTCTAGAAAGGGTAAAGTCACGCACGGGTCATCAGAGACCGCGCTGTCTTCAGAGCCCATGACATAGGCAGATGGCGTTCTGTCTTACCAAAGTCGCTCATGTCATCTACCAAAATGATTTCTTCAAGGAGGTATTGTGGAGTGAGGTTTATGACACTGGACATGGTCCGAAACAAGGCGTTAAATTCCTCATTGTAGAAGCAAATAACCACGCTGGCAGTAGGTAGGTTGGCTGGGTAATGTTTTTGAAGACACCTGCAGGCATCAATAAAAGGAAAAAAAAAAAACGATTTGGGGTCTCGCTGAAGCACCTTTCTCTATTTGCATTTTTCTTCTTCATTCACTTAACTGACTATTACGATAATAAGGTGACAGTACAGTTGAAAATGCCAAAATTAAAATACAAAAGCTTCTTTGCTCTCTTATGGTATTCTAGTATTTTCTAAATTACTCCTTCCTGAATGTCAGCAATAATTGCTCTTTCCTGGAGGCGCTGTTTTGGCCATCTTAATTCTGGGTTGTACATAGTATAAACATGAATTGTACCTATATTTCGGTCTCTATTATAGAAGTGTATTAATACGCTTACACACATTGGAGGTTCGGATTAACTTCATCGTGTCCCCTTCAGAGAGAATCCCGTGCTTTAGCTTGCTGCAGAACAGAAAGGCAGTGGGTATGGCGTGACTGGATTTCTTCCAAGGATTTGACAGAAATGTGTTATTACTTTTGTGCACATGAGAGAAAAATAGGAGCTGAATTCTAATAACATTAGTTATAAGCTATTAATTATTGTTTGAATTGGTACATTATCTGGTTCATTTTGAAATGTATTTTGGTTGTCAAGGACAGACCTACTGCAGCTAGCTTAAGCATAAGGAAGGGAAATCTCTTGGAAGGGGACCCAAATGTCCCACAGGACCTAGGACAGACGTGCCACTAGAGCCTTCAAGAATGACTGGATGACGATTCACAGACCTATACCCCTGGGGCAAATAATACGTCATATGTTAATAAAAATAATTAATTAAAAAAGAAGAATGACTGGGGCAAGAGGCTTGAGAGTCACTTAGACACTCGGTCCACTTCTGTTCTTGCCTTTACATCTGGGAGTAACAGTAACTACAACATCATCAGTCTACCTCATGGGTTGGGAGGGTTCAATGAATTAAAATGTCCAATGTTCAGAACAGTGCCTGGCAGACCGTTAAGATCACATGAGGCTCATTATACGATTCTTATCCTCTCTCTGCAACCTGGCTTGTTTTCACTTCTTTATTCTGCAGAGTGGGAAACGTGGCCAACAGCAGCATAACCCATGGTCCAGCACCCAAGGAGAAACTGGTATGACTTCCTCTTTCTCAAAAGGTCACAAATAAGGATTCATTGGCCCAGCTGGGCTCAGGTGCCCATGGCTGGGCTAATGGACTGTGGCCAGTGAGTGGGGTCCAAATCAAAAGTCACTATGCCCCCTGCAACTTAGTGGAAAGAGAAGTGGGGCAGAAAATGCCAGGAAAGGATGCCTCCACTACACTCCACACAGAACCTCAGCATATCCACGGGCAGGTGTCGCCATGGGAGAAGAGAGACTTGCTTAGTGAGCATTTTTACCCAACACTAGAGGAAGTTGCGCCTACCACATAGAAGCTGCCATCGTGCTCCTGGGAGTGGGACCAGGGAAAGGGCTGAGCAGCTGAGAAGGGCGTCGGGAGGGGGGGGCATCCTTCACGTGGCTTCACAGAGACAAGTAGGAGGACAACCCATAGGCTTAAATTCCAGGAAGATCATTGAGTTCTCAAAGAGGAAGTAGATGAGACACATGTGGTGGGGGACAACGGAAGAATAACACAAGAATGAGGGACATGATGGTCCAGGGTGGACTCAGTCTACTTAGGTCACATCTCTAGCATTATATTCAGTGCCAGGCACATCATTTTAAGAAAACTGTAGATAAACGAAGTCCCTCGGGAGGAATGAGACAATGACAATGAAGGGGCCTGCGACTATGTCACACCAGGACTCTTTAGGCCCCTGGGTGTATGAGTTTCTCTAAAATTATTGATAAATGTTGGGGCCTAAACTTTTCTCACTTAAGCAAGCAGTTTTTCAGGGTAAAAGAGATTTGGACAAGGCCCAAGTTTGGTGGTCCTTGGTTAGCTGCTATTCTTTGCTGATCATACAGATTAACAAGAGTACGGTATAAACCGGGACTGTTGTGAGTTGAATTGTGTCCCCCCTAAATTCTCATGTTGAAGTCTGAACCCCCAGTATCTTAGGATGTGGCCTTATTGGGAAGTGGGATTGTTGCAGAAGCAATGAGCGAGATGTCATTAAGGTGACCTAGTCCAAGAAGACTGGGGTCCTTGCAAAAAGGGAAAATTAAGGCACAGGGAGAGACACAGAGTGTATTAAGTAGCAAGCAGGGGCACTGGCTTATACAACTTGTGCACTAAGACAGGAGAAAAAGGAAAAGCAATGGAACTGGGGGTATGTTGACTTGTCCCCTTTGTGGATATAATAAAAAATATATATTTTTTTTCCAGGTTTTCTGTGATTAACAGTTAAAAGAAATCTGCACACTTATTAATTACAAAAGGCTAAATAGTCATTTTACAGTGCAGAAACCTGCGATCTTCCATTTCAGGCAAGCGATTGAAAGTAATTTCACCCTCAGTCACTTTACCAGTAAATGGGACAAACAGACATCGAGTGTCTCCTGATACAATGCTCTGAGGATGACACAAAATTCCACCTATGGTACTCCTGCCAAAAAGCACGACTTGGATTTGATCTCAAGGAACCATCAAACTCAAACTGAGGAACATTCTAGAAAGTAACTGGTTAGATCTCTTAAAAAGTTTTATGTCAAGAAAGATAAAGACTTAGGAGCGGTTTCAGATGTAAGAAAACCAGGGGCTTGGGAACTCCACATGCAATCAGGGGTCTGGGGTTGGGTCCAAAGGATGCCAGTGGGGCAACTGTAAACATTTGAATCATGTCTGTAGATTAGCTAGTGGTATTGTATTAATGTTCACTTCCTGGTGGTGTTCATTGTTCTGGTTCTGAGGTTATGGAAGATGTTAGCATTTGGGGACTCTGAGAAAAGGCTATATAGGAAGTCTTTGAGATAGTTTGACAACCATTTTGTAAGTCTGACATAATTTCAAAATTAAAAAGTCAAAAGATAAAAAATTAAATCAGAAGACCAATCACCATAAAAATGTACTCTCCAGAAACCTGTATCAAATACTTCCATAGCTAGGGAAAATAACCATGCAAATTTTAAGACACATATGAAATGGAAATCCCATTTAATGCAATTATAAGATAAGCATGAGAATGGCTGAAAATCTGCTTGGACCCCAATAGTAGTAGTCATTCCTGGTAGTTGAAGTTTATTTTAAACACAAGTATACCTTGTACATAATTGAATTTCCTGTTAAATTAGTTAATATTCTGAATACTAAAACTTCCAAGTTCACTTCTCTCTTTAGACAGTGTCTCTCTAAAGCTTCTGTTCTTCCTAACAATCATATGATGGGGGAAAGGAAGCAAAGGCAGCTGCACTATTTTAGGAGATGAGATTTAGGGAGAAGAGTTGATAGTGTGGCAAGAAATTCATCGCCTACAGGCATTCAAAAACATTGGCTTTCTTTTTGGGGAGTTCACTATTCAGTTAAGAAAAAAGTTGTCCCCTGGGGTGCCTGGGTGGTACTGTCAGTGAAGCTTTTGTCTCTTTGATTTTGGCTCAGGTCATGATCTCAGGGTCCTGGGACGGAGCCCCACATCAGGCTCCACGCTCAGCGGGGAGTCTGCTTAGAAATCTCTCTCCCTCTGCATCTGCCCCTCCCTCCCTCTAATATAAATAACTAAATGTTGAAAAAAACTGCTGTCTCCTAAATTAAGTTCATATCATGGTATGTGGTTTGAATAAATTTAAATTCTTTTTCTTTCATTACGACCCAGATAGACTATGTCATCACGTGTAAACCCTACGTCTCTCGAGTGTGCCGCACCTTAAGTGATATTTAGCTACCTACGTGCTTTATTCATTCATATATTTGTGGTTTGAAATGTTCATGTTACACACAAGTTGCAACAAGACACAGTGGGCCCCACTTTCTCCTGTTTCCTGGAGCCTGGATTTTGTCTCTGCACGACAGGAAGATAATGGCAGCATTATTTACAACAGCCAAGACATGGAAACAACCTAACTATCCATCAGCCCATGAATGGGTAAAGAAAACATGCTACGATACACACAACGGAATACTTTCCAGCATAAAAAAGAATGACATCTTTCCTGAGGGCATTACACTAAATGAAATAAGTCAGAAAGATAAATACCATATGATCTCACTTACATGAGGAATCTGGAAACAAACAACAACCAAACCTCCAAAACCCAACCTCATCAATATAGAGAACGGACGGGTGGTTGCCCGGAGTGGGAGGGGGAGGCAAAAACAAAGTTCCAGTGTAAAGTAAGTAAGTCATGGGGATATAATGCCCACATGGTGACTATAGATAACTACTATACTGCTTATATGAAAGTAGCAAAGAGCAGATCTTAAAAGTTATCATCACACACACACACACACACACACACTTTTTGTAACTATGCATGGTAGCCAAAGTTATCTAGACTTATTATAGTGATTATTTGGCCATATATATATATATATATATATATATATATATATAAATGTCTTATCATCATGTTATATACATGAAACTAATATAATTTTATATGTCAATTATACCTCAATTAAAAAATGAGGATTAACATACATTTTATTCCTCGTATCTGGCACATCTCTCTCACTGCCCAAGCTTTCACTGAGAATGGCATTAAATCCATATTTTAAAAATCCAGTAATATATTCTGGCTTTGAATAGTTAGTATCCTTACCTGCAAGGAAGGGCAATTACAGTTACGTAGGTACAGATTACTACCACCAGATAAAAGGATCATAAGAACAACTATATCCTGAATTCACTCCCTTTATAATGAACCAGGCATTTTCCTGGAACCTACACTACCTCCAGATGATAAGGCTAAAATCAAAGCAGATTCCTCCACAAAGTATGGACAAGTTAGCCTTTGGTCATTCAGTCTCTTCAGGGAAGGAAGTGCTTGGCCTCCTTGGTCCCATCATGATTCACCACTGCCGTGTGAAGTTATTGTAACTGAGGGATTTAGGAAAGGTGGGAAAGGAGAGCTAAAACCCCAGCCCAGAACTTCCATTGCAGAGAATAAAACAAGAGGCCAGATGCCAACCCAAACATAACAGTCATAACAATAAATGAAGATGGGGTAAATTTCCGATTAAAAGATAAACACTCTTATTTGTCAATGAAGAAACAAAATATAATCATGAAAGATCAATGGCATGAACGAAAATGATTAAAAGTAAAAGAACAGTCTAAGAATACAGGAGTCAAAGTATCATTTTAAAGAGTACAGAATTCGGGGCACCTGGGTGGCCCAGTGGGTTAGAGCCTCTGCTTTCGGCTCAGGTCATGATCCCAGGGTCCTGGGATCAAGCCCCACATCGGGCTCTCTGCTTCACGGAGAGCCTGCTTCCTCCTCTCTCTCCCTGCCTGCCTCTCTGTCTACTTGTGATCTCTGTCTGTCAAATGAATAAATAAAATCTTAAAAAAAAAATAAAAAGTACAGAATTCATTGGAAGGAGCACCCAGAAAGTTATTTACACTCACAGTAAGAATAAGTCACAATAAAAACTAGGTAGGGATGAGCTTGCAAACATCAAACATTGCTGCCGTAAAATACTTAGATTAAAATCATTAGAGATATCAATATATATTGCCACAAACAGTAGTGGAATATTTTAAGAACAACTCTAGATTGGAGAAAAGGTTAGAAAAAGAACTTGCTTAATGTAATTTGTCATATTTCCTTAGTGGATTTATATTTTGCTTTGTTTTTGAAGAATAAACTTTCTTTTCCAATGCCTATGATGTGCTTTCCAAAATGGACATAAAAGGCTGTTTTATAGCTAAAAAGGGATTCTCTTCAAGATGCAGTAACCCCATTTCCACTAGGCCCTCTTTCCTGCCCCTGAGAAATCCTGGACATGACACAACAGATAAGGATGGGAGGTTCTCTGAAAGGTCGAAACTAGCAGGCAGATTCCTGAGGCCGATCTCAGGAAAGGAGGAAGGACACGGTGAGCTCCTGATTTCCCTGTTGGACCCATAAGTCCCAGACAGAGGTCTGTAGAAGCCTCCATGTAGAACCACCAACAGACACACACACACACACACACACACACACACACAACCTCCAAGGTAAGCCTGTTCTCTCTAGCCACCGGGCCACAGAAGCCTAACCACAGAAAACCTTTGGCTGGACCTACTCTAGTCAAGTGAAGCAGCAGTGGGAGAACCACACCGACCCCTGTGGCTTCAGTGTGGTAGGCAGGCAGTGGGCCTTCCACCACACCCAAGGGAGCAGCAGGCAGTGACATGGGTGGGCCTGAGCAGAACCTACCCCTTTCACCCCTCTTCCTGGCAGAAGCAGGCAGAGCTCTGATTACCTGCATGGGTGGTGTGGGCAGGCTGAGCAGGGAGCTGGTCCTCCATAAGCTGGCCTGGGGGGAAGCAGGTAGAGCTCTGGTTCTCCCCAAGATAGTGCCATGTCACGTATAATTAACATTATATGCTAATTTTTAAAAATAAAAAAAACCAGTCTCAGGAACTTGTGTACATACAACAAAAGAGCTGATCTTTGTATTTTCAGAGCCCTGGAAGGAGAGGAGTCAGAGTGGGGCCAAAAAAAGTACTTTCAGAAATAAGGCCGGAAACTTCCTAACTTCAGGGAAGTTAGACATCTATAGCCTCAGGAGGCTGAAAAATCCACCAAATGGGATAAACCAAAGAAATCCATGGCAGGACATATCATAATGGAACTTCTGAAAACTGAAGACAGAGGACAACTCTTGAAAGCAGCCAGAGAGAAAAAAACACGGGATTCATAAAGGAACAACCTAAATGACTATGGGTTTCTCATTTGAAATCATGGGGGAGAGAAGAAAGTGACAAAACATTTTTGAATGCTGAAAGAAAAGAACTGTCAGAGGCACCTGGGTGGCTCAGTCATCAAGCAGCTGCCTTCAACTCAGGGTGGTGATTCCAGGACCCTGGGATTGAGCCCCACATGGGGATCCCTGCTCAGCAGGAAGCCTGCCTCTCCTGCTCCCACTCCGCCTGCTTGTATTCCCTCTCTCGCTGTCTCTCCCTCTCTGTCAAATAATAAATAAAATCTTTAAAAAGAAAAGAAAAGAGCTGTCAACTGAAAATTCTATACCCAGCAAAAATATCCTTTGGGAATTATGAAAAAATGAAGACACTCCCAAGTGAAGAAAAACTAAGACTTTGTGACTAGCAGCCCAACCCTCAAAGAACAGCAAAAGAAAGTTCTCTAAACAAGGAAATGATAATAGGAGGAGGCTTGGAACTTCAGAAAAGAAAAAAGAACATCAAAATGGATGAAAATAGGGGTAAATATGATAGACTTATTAAGAAACTCTACATGTTTCTTCAATCATATTTGACTTTTGAAGCCACAATTATAACACCATCTGATGTAGTGCTCAAAACTCAAGACAGTTATATTTTTAAAATGAGGAGGCTAAGGAACAGTTTACACTTTACTTGAAGTGGCAAAACATTGATTCAAGGAGACCTTGGTAAGTTATAGACATATTGTGTAATACCTACAGCAACCACTAAAGAAACCATATAAAGCAACCTTTTAAAAAACATTATAAACAAATCAAGATGGAATTTTGAAAATGCTCAAGTAACTCACCAAAACATAAGAGAAACAGAAGACTGAGAAACAGAGGAAACAAACAAAAAAATAAATAAAATGACTGAGAAACTCTGCCATCGATAATTGTCTTAAATGTAAATGATCTAAATATACCAGTTAAAAGCATGGATTAACAGAGTGGATTTAAAAAATGTTCTGACAATATGCTACCAACAAGAAACTTATTCCAGTGAAACATAGGTAGATGGATAATAAATATATTTTCTGAGTATAATGGAATCAGATTGGATGTCAGTAGCAGAGAGGAGAAAATTATGTAAAGACTCTGAAATTAATCTATTTCCAAATAATCCAAAGAGAAAGTCTCAAAGGGAATATGAAAATACATAGAACTGAATGAAAATGAAAATTCAGTGTATCAAAATATGTGTCACACAGCTGAAACCATACTATTAAGACATCAGTTCTCCTCAAGTTGACCCATAGAACCAATACAATTAAAAATACCAGTGGTCTCTTTGGAAGAAATTGGCAAACTGTTTCTAAAACCTATCTGAACAAAGTAACCACCTACAATAAGCAAAACAATTTTGGAAAGAGTGAGAACAGAATTCAGAAAGGGACCCACCAAAAAGAGTTAACTGTTTTTTGAAAGATGCCGAGATGGAAAAAGGGAGATTTTTTTCAAGAAATGGTGCTGGAAATGACAGTACAGACAAAAGGTTGATATCCAGGATCTATAAAGAATTCTCAAACTCAACACACACAAAACAGATAATCATATCAAAAAATGGGCAGAAGATATGAACAGACACTTCTCCAATGAAGACATACAAATGGCTATAAGACACATGAAAAAATGTTCATCATCACTAGCCATTAGGGAGATTCAAATTAAAACCACATTGAGATACCACCTTACACCAGTTAGAAGGGCCAAAATGAGCAAGACAGGAAACAACATGTGTTGGAGAGGATATGGAGAAAGGGGAACCCTCTTACACTGTTGGTGGGAATGCAAGTTGGTGCAGCCACTTTGGAGAACAGTGTTGAGATTCCTTAAGAAATTAAAAATAGAGCTATCCTATGATCCTGCAATTGCA
>PISX010014592.1:41186-52099 GCA_004024625.1 Mellivora capensis
GCAGCAATGGCCACGGTCGCCAAACTGTGGAAAGAACCAAGATGCCCTTCAACGGATGAATGGATAAGGAAGATGTGGTCCATATACACTATGGAGTATTATGCCTCCATCAGAAAGGATGAATACCCAACTTTTGTAGCAACATGGATGGGACTGGAAGAGATTATGCTGAGTGAAATAAGTCAAGCAGAGAGAGTCACTTATCATATGGTTTCACTTATTTGTAGAGCATAACAAATAACACGGAGGACATGGGGAGATGGAAAGGAGTAGGGAGTTGAGGGAAATTGGAGGGGGAGGTGAACCATGAGAGACTATGGACTCTGAAAAACAACCTGAGGGGTTTTGAAGGGGCGGGGGGTGGGAGGTTAGGGGAGCCAGGTGGTGGGTACTGGGGAGGGCACGTATTGCATGGAGCACTGGGTGTGGTGCAAAAACAATGAATACTGTTACGCTGAAAAGAAATAAAAAAAAATATTAGTGAAAAAAATAAAAAATGAACTCAAATAAAAAGGAAGGAATAACAAAGAAAATAAAAAAGAAATGGTGCTGGAAAAAATGGATATCCACACCAGGAAAATGAACATTGATCCTCACCCTCCCATCACAGAAATTCACTCCAAAGGGACCACAGCCCTAATGTAAAATGTAAAGTAAAACCTAAAATCTTAAAATTTCTAAAAACAACAGAGAAGGGATCTTTGTGCACTTGACATAGGCAAAGTTTACTTCAATAAAAGATTTAAAAAAAAAACCATACAAGAAATTGGGATGAACTGAACATCAATATTTAAAATTTTTCTTCTTGAATGACACCACTCAAAAGTGAATTCAAAATGTACAGTATGGCGACTATGGTTAACAATAGTAATATTGTATATTGAAACTTGCCAGCACAGATCTTATCACAAGAGAAAAAAAATTATAACTCTGTGTGATGGACACAACTGTTAACTAAACTTGCTGTGGTTATCATTTTGCAATATATACATGTACACATGTATCAAATCATTCTGCTGTACTTCCAAAATGAATAAGGTGTTCTATGTCAATTATGTCTCAATTTTAAAAAGAGACTAAAAAGACAAGGCACAGACATAGAGTATTTGCAACTCGCATATCAAAGGACTTGAATCCAAAATATATTTTTAAAAATCTTAAAAATCAGAAGATAAACATTCCGATTTAAAAATGGATGAAGGACATGGGTGCCCGGGTGGCTCAGTGGGTTGGGCCTCTGCCTTCAGCTCAGATCATGATCTCAGTGTCCTGGGATGGAGCCCTGCATCAGCCTCTCTGCTCTCCAGGGAGCCTGCTTCCTCCTCTCTCTCTGCCTACTTGTGATCTCTGTCTGTCGGATAAATAAATAAAATCTTTAAAATAAATGGATGAAGGACTTGAAGAGACACTTTACAAAAGAAGATATATGGGTGGCCATTAAGCACATGAAAAGGTGCTCAAAATCATTAGTCATCAGGGAAATACAGATTAAGGCTCCAATGGTTCCATTACTTATCCATTAGAATAGCTAAAATCTAAAAAACTGAGCTTGTCAAACGTTGGTGAAGATTTGGTGCAAAGGGAGAGATTGTCTTCATGCCAGAGGGGAAAGTAAATGGCACAGCTATCTTGAAAACATATTGTCATTTTCCTTAAAGTTAAGCATATACCTATTGTACATCCTATCTGTCCCAAACCCAAGAGAAACAAAGTATGTCCACACAAAGACTTATAATCCATATTCATGGCAGTATTACAATTCATTCCAGAGTATCTACAAGCATATTAAAAATATATCATATTGTATTTTGCTGGAGATCACACATAAAAGAAAGGGAAGAAAGATATCCATCAATTCAGGTTAATTACCACCTCAGAGGGTAAAAGGAGGAGAAGGAAGGGGGTGAAGTCGTTAATGGCACCCATTAACATTTATTTCTGTGAAAAAACAGAAAACTATCTGAAATAAATACAGCAACCTATATTTAAAATTTGTTAAATTTAGGTGATACATGCCTGTTTTACTCTTTACTGTATATATGTGAAATATTTTATAATTTAAAAATTGAGTTGCTCTAAGAAAGACATTGTTTTTCTCTCCAAATATTAAACTTATGGTACATTTTCCCCTTAAAACGGCTAACGGAGAAAATCAAAATACTTACCTGATCTTAAAAAGGTTTTGTATTCTGTAGTTTCATATTTGTCAGGCATTTCAAATCTTACATGCCGTCTCGGTATTTGCTTGGGGTCCTGGGTAATTTGCTGTTGCAATTTTTTTCCAAGGGACCAAATTAATGCAGGCCCCTGGTTTTTCTTCTCCAAGTTGCTTACATGATTATGGTGCATATATACATACAACAGAGATGTCCAGATCCCAAATATCAAGGATCCGTAGAATAAACATTTAATTGTGACGCCTCTCATTATAAACCTAGTATTTCTGAAGGTCCATTTTTAAATTTCCTATATCAGAAGAATTTAAGAGAGATAATATTAGAGATCTCAGTAATTTCCAGATCATCTACTTGGCTTAAATTCAATTTTCAGTGTTTTAAGACCAAGATCATTTTAATATGCATTTATCCATATACTTGGATGAGATAAAGTATATCTTGTTTTCTATTAGCAAAAACTCTTAAAACTGATATTCAGAAGATCACTTAACATCAAAATGTATAACATGCTTAAAACATGCACTTATTTAAAGTAATTGGCACACACTCCTGAGCCTTCAGCTAAAGGAAATACAGTGAAAGAGGGTTTACTCATCCCTTAATCAAGCTCAATCCATCTTGGAGTTTTAAATCTCTTTTAAAAATCTGATCCGATATAAACTAAAAAAAAACAAAAACAAAAACAAAAACAAAACCCCACGATTCACATGCTGGAAGGAAAGTGGACAATGATAACTGGGACTGTGAAATGGTACCGCCATTTTGACAGTTACCTGGTTCTGGGGAATTTACACAAATAGTATGCTGACGCATTTTTATCCCTAGGAACACGCCTTGAAGAGACTTTCACACATATCAGGAGATCCTTGCAAGAATGTTTACTACATGGGACGCCTGGGTGGCTCGATCCTTTAAATGTCGGCCTTGGGCTAGGTCATGATCCCAGGGTCCTGGGATCCAGCCCCCTGTCGGGGCTTCCTGCACAGCGGGAAGTCTGCTTCTCTCTCTGCCTCTCCCCCTGCTGGTGCATGGTCTCTGACAAATAAATAGATAAAATCTTTAGAAAAAAAATAATGTTTACTACAGTAAGGTTTGTAGTAGAAACTACATGCAACTCAAGTTTCCCTCAATAGGAGAATAATAAAGTGAACAGATCCCAGAACACAGCAAACAGATCCACTGGAGCCCCATGTATCAATACTGGAGACACCATAATGTTGCACAAAAAACCAAGCAGGGTGTGATGCTACCAAGATGCATATGGGAAACATGGAAACCAGCGCAATTGCTTATGGATACACCCGGAGGCAGCAAATGTTGGGGACAACCCATGCATGCAAATGGTCCACCAAGTTTAGGATGGGATTACTCCCATGGGGGAGGGCACTGGGGAGGAGAGGGAAGAGCTCCTACTATTTCTTAACACCCGTGCTTTTTAATCTCTTAAGCAAATGCAGCAAAATGATAAGGTTTGATAACGCTTGATGACATATCCACAGAGCGTTCATGAGATTTTTCTATTTCCCTTTTGTTGGAAATATTTCCCAATTTATCAAAAAGAAAAGTCTTGAGTGGCTTCTTTTAGAGATGACAGACTGGAAATGTACATCTGTGCCCTCCCCCTCTTGACTCAACTGTGAATAAAAACCAATCTTCCAATCTAAAAACTCTCCTAGGGAAAGGGTGTTTGAGGGAAGGTCCACGCACGGGAGATTTTGACATGGGTTTGAAAGACCGGACGGAAGCCGCTGCATGTGAGGTAACAACGGGGAAGCGGGAGGAAGCCTGGACCTCACCTGCACAGGGAGAGGACTGAGGTGGAACCCCCAGGCGGCCGGGGAGGGGACTGGAGGTGCGGGGTGCGACAGGTGCAGGGCCAGGAGACTCCGGGAAAGACCACGTGTTTATACACACAGCGGTCAGCTATCTTCACCCCTCCCTGGGCCTGACTTGAAATGGCATAGGTGTCCTTGAAGTAGAGGAAGAGACACCTGGGGTGCATGTACAGAGGAAAGGTCACCTGCAAGCTAAGGAGGGAGAACTCAGAGGAAGCCACCTTGATGTGGAACTTCTAGCCTCCAGCATGGAGGGAAATAAATGTCTGTGGTTTAAGCATCGCCCCTTCCCCACCCCCATCCCCCCACCTCCTTACCCCCCTTACCCCTCTGTGTGTGGCGTTTTGTTATAACAGCCCCAGGGGACTGATACAAATTCCAAGGATTGACCTAGGCCTTTGAAGAAACCTCCAGTAAGACAGAAAATATACACAGAACCAGAAAAGGGGAACAAATTAATGAGAGCTTTAAAAAAATCAAAACAGTGATTTTGGTTGCTCACTCTCAAGAAGATACCACGCTCATAAAACCAGGGAAACAGTCTACGAGAAAGAAAACATTATAGAACAAGAACAAAAAAAAAGGTTGCTGAAACCTAAAACATGATTGGGAAAACTTTAAAAATATATGTAAGTTGGAAAATAGTATGAAAGGAATATGCTGGAAGGCATAACAAAATGACATAAGGGAAACGTAAGAAAAAATGGAGAGATGTGATATTTCATTCTTGGAGGTGTAACATCTAAGTAGTAAAAATGTACGAGTTCCAAAAGATGATCAGAGAAAAATGGAGGACAGGAAATTATTAAATAAATATTTTCCCCGTAACTTAAAGTGCTCATGAAATGCCCAGTGCAATGAATGTAAAAATATCCTAAAAGCCTCCAAGTGCAGAAAAACAGTTGACATACAGGAGGAGTTTCAGAAGGATATCAAACTTCTCAAAAGCTACACTGAGATGTTTTTTTTTTTCTTTTAAAGCTTTATTTATTTTAGAGAGAGAGCGAGCACACACAAGCAGGCGAGAGAGAAAGTCTCAGACTCCGTGCTGAGTGCACCGTCCAAGGCAGGTCTCGACCTCACAACCCTGAAATCATGACCTGAGCCAAAACCAAGAGTCTGAGGCTTAACCGACTGAGCCACCCAGGTGCCCCAACACTGGGTTCTTAAAAGATTATAGAGAAATGGCTTCACAATTCTACATTAAATGGTATTTCACCTAGAATTCTTTACCTAGTCAAATTTTAATTAACCTTGAGAGAGGAATAAAGATATTTTCAGATCTGTAAAGGACTCAGAATTACATTCCATGTATTCTTTTTTGGAAGACTAATGTGGATTGCAAATGCCAACAAAACAAAGAGTAGACAAAGAGGAGATGGCCCAGGGTGGTGGGTCCAACCCAGAAGAGATGGCCCCAGAGGGCTGTTGTGCTGGCAGGATGGGGAGGCGTGGAGGGCGACTGCCCACATTGGAATGGAGGCTGTAGTGAGCTCTGGCACTCCACCCCTCCCCAGAAAGGAGATGGGTCAAAAGAATATCAGATTTGATAGATGATATGGGGCAGGGAAATGCAAGTAGATGACCTATCTGATGGTAAAAATTAAGGAATGGTATTTGTAGAGTGATAAAGGTGTAACACACTGGCTACAGATTCATAAGGAAAATGCGATTCTAAAAAAATAGAAGTCGTGTAAGAAAAATGAAGTTGATGTGTGAAATAAGCCAAGAAGTAGAAGCTTAGGAATGTTATTTAAAATATGAAAGCAACTGTCATATGAAATATATTAAAAGAGTTGAAAGTCATTGCTTTTGGGGAGTTGTACTGAGGATTAGGATGAAAGTTGGGCAGGGGTCTGCTGACTCTAATATTTTTGTTTTTATTTTAGGCTTTATTTTATTTTTTAACGTATGCATTACTTTAACAAAAAATTTAAAAATGGAGATTAACACGGTACCTATCAAATGGCATCAATGCTTGTAAACACGTGCACAGAGCAGCCACTTCTCTCCAATCCTGACCCTTCAAATCAGGTGACAACCTGGCCCAGGGTTAGAAGGAATCAAGGATATGAGCCTCTTGAGCTGTCCAGTGTCACCTGCTTTCCAGGGCCCTCTGGCGCGGGTCCTCCTCACGCCCTGATTCTTCCAAGTGTCTTCCTGCATCTGACCCTTTTGTATTGCCATTTTCATC
Source organism: Mellivora capensis (assembly GCA_004024625.1). Classification (NCBI taxonomy): domain Eukaryota; kingdom Metazoa; phylum Chordata; class Mammalia; order Carnivora; family Mustelidae; genus Mellivora; species Mellivora capensis. The sequence continues at coordinate 47,393 of PISX010014592.1, forward strand.
CCATTTATCTGACTGGAGGACAGAGTGCGGCCTCCACAGTTTTGACTTCATGCACTAGAACAAGCTTGCACAGGCGCTCCGGCTCTTACGGCTCCTGTTCACAGAAGAGACCATCCCTGCCCCACGGAACCCAGCACGCTCGGAAACTGCACGGCATCAAACCACCAAGGCTGCACCTGGCTTCCCAGAGACCCGAACACAGCTGGTGGAACGTCTTACAGCGCCGCGTGGGGCCACCACATCACCCCTGGGGCTGGGGCGCCCATTCCCCTACTGCCTGGAGTACTGGCTCTCCACCGAGTCCTTTCCCCATCCTTACCTCCGGTGGGGCAGGCTGCTTTGCACAAGGTTCCCCTCCCGGAGGGAACTCGTGTTTAAAGACTGGCTGATGGGCCCACCTGCCGTGTTGCAACTTGGGATGATTCTGAAGACCCATCCAGCCCGGAGCAGCCCATGGGACTGACAGGTCCTTCCTGCAAGCACATCACAGTCCAGTCTCTTTCTCTTGTGAAACTAAAAGAAGGGAGTCAGAAGGGCGCAGCGGGAGCGCTCAGGCCCAGCGCTCCTTGCCAACTGCAGACCTAACGGGAAAGGAGGCGCCTTCCGCGGGATTGTATTTTATGATCCCAGCAAGAGGAAGGAAAGTTTCCTCCTCCCCCAGAATCAGCCCAGCCAATGAGGGATCGTGATTACAGGCCAGCCAATGAGGGACAATCACAGCTCGGCCAATGAGGGACCGTGACTACAGCCCAGCCAATGAGGGACAGTCGCAGCTCAGCCAATGAAAAGCCAGTATACTCGGAAAACCGGGTGACTCCGACGACTTAGGCCTCCGGGTCTCCCGCGACGCCAGCGCGTGCGCTCGTTCTGCGGACTCGTCCTGGGTCGCAGTTCTCTGCTCTTCCTCACACCGGTTTTTGCTGGTAAATAACTGCGGTTTTATTCCTGAGGGTAGCGCGCCGCTTGAGCCGGGGCGCTTCGCCCGCAGGTGTTGGCCCCGGGCCCATGCCGGGACTCGGCCTGCGAGCGCATCTCCCGCGCAGGCTGTTCCCCGGGAGCCCGAGCTGCCGCAGGGGGCAGTGGGGCGGTCCTGCGCGACGGCCGTGGGGGGCGTGGGGGCCGCATCGCCCGCCCGGCCCTTGCGACCCCACTGCCGGGCCCCCTGCCGGGGACGGCGCGTTGTGGCCACGCGGGCGGCGTGTGGTGCGCCTGCTTCGGCCTCGCTGGTGGGACGAGCTGGGGCGCGGGTGCGGAGGAGCGTCGTGGTTGCGGCACGTGATGGGCCGGAGCAGCCGGCACAAACCCGAGGGATCCAGCCGGCTGCACGCGTGCGTCTGAGGGAGGCAGCGGCAGGCCGAGGGGGACGCTGAGGGTCAGCCCGGCCTCCTTAGCGACACAGAAGAGACTCTCCTCCCCCGCGTGGGAACCGCGTGCAGGCCGCGGTGGCCAGGGCCGCTGTACTCCAGGCAGGTGACTTGGTGGTCCTGGCTCATCTGCCGGGGCGGGGGAGCCACAGGGACCCACGCTGCAGGCCTGCAGCAATGGCGCGGAGGGCCAGCCCTGCCCCTTCGCTAGAGGATACTGTGCAGGCAGCGCGCGCCCTCTGTCCCCACCGCCCTTCCCCACCCAGTCCTCTCCCGGCCGCCAGGTGGCTAACTAGGGTCTAGTTACAGCACAGCCTGGCTGGGGGGAAATGGAGGGTCCCCCAGAGCTGCAGAACCCCCGCAGGCATCACGACCCAGTGGAATCAGGGGGCCGGCACTGGCTGGTCCTGAGCGTCCTAGATCAGGGGAGGGGTGCAAAACTGGATCGGGCGTTTACTCATACGGGAGCGTTCCAAGACGGGGGCTTTGCCACCCGACAAACCCCCCCAGTGCACAGTGCCGTCTCCTTGAAAGGACGAATTACGCTGTAAGAATGAAATCTCTGGGGCGCCTTGGTGGCTCAGTCAGTAAAGTGCCTGCTTTCAGCTCAGGTGGTGATCCCAGGCTCCTGGGATCGAGTCCTGGACCGGGTCCTTGCTCAGCGGGGATCCCGCCTCTCTTCCCTGCTGCTCCCCCTGCTTGTGCTTTCTCTCTCTCAAAGAAATATAGTCTTTAAAAAAATAAAAACAAAATCTTTTGTAATGCGAAGAAAAACTGTCAAATGTGTAAGAGGAGAAGGTAGCCTCTGAGGCAGATAGATGGATCGAAATGAGGGGGAGGAGAATGAAGCTGGTTAACTTCTAACACAGCGGCTACTTCCGATATATGTCACCTGCTGAGACTTTTAACTTCCACCGAACACCAAAAGCAATTAGAAACTAAGGAAGAAAGTAAGCAAGGGGAGGCACCCAAATTGAGTACACAACATATGCATGGGGGTTAATGATGGGGTTAGTGCAGGGGAAGGAAATACATCCATATTCTCTAGGAGGAATCTACTATAGTAAGAAAATTTGGAGGAAATTCTCTACATGTGAACATTAGGAAAATTACCCTCACCCGTTTGTTTTTTTTTTTTTAATTTTATGAATGTAAATTTTTCTTAACATCACACTTTCTTAAAGCAGAACTCCCCCTGGTTCTCTGGAATATGCGCCTCATCTCTCCTCCCATCCCCTCACCCCATCCCCAGCCCTACCCCCACCCAATGCACATATGCTCACATACCAAAACCCTAAACTGAATCTGGAGTCAGTTGTGTTTGTTTTAAAGTGTCTTTTCAGAGTCAGGAAAACAGGCTCTGCTTTAGATGATGTCACAACTAAATTTTCTATAAATAATAAGATTTTCGAGAACCGAAGTCAATATAAATGCCTGGCCTGCCTCTAGAGTGGCATAATCCAGCCTGACAGTTACAACCTCTTCTTTAAAACTCAGATCTTCTTAATCCTAATCCCCAGAGCCAGCGTTCCATTCAAGGATCAATGATTTGAAGTGTGGCTTCCATTGAATCCAGATGGAAGGAGCCCCCCCACCCCCCGTGTTGTTCCCACTTTTCAGCACACTGAGCTCCCCCACCTACCATTAAGACATTGGCTGCTCTGTAGTTGATCAGTTGTCTAAGCTGAGTCACGGGGGAAATGAGGCAGGAGTCTAGGTTGAATGATCTGCAAGACGAGATTTTTTTCTGAATGGCTGGCTTTATGGTGCCTGGATTCTGAGCAAATACTGGATTGTGCTGGGCTGTCCTGCCTGTGTGGTGTTACACAAGCAGCAGCACTGGGTATGTCACAAAGCCTTTGTGCTGTCTCACACAGGGCGTTGCCAGCAGCCAGGGGCCCCTCAGAGCAGCAGGTGGAATCCGGGACTTCCAAAGTTCAAAGGGAACTTCCAGAGAGTCTTAGACGTTCCTCATTCCTCAGCTGAGGAAATAGGAAAAGCCTTATCTTGGGCAAAATCTAGGCTAGATCTCATTTTTGGCCTTTTTTTTTTTTTAATCAACATGAAAAAATTTCAGAACACCTCAAGGGACTCAAAGATGACCCAAAGGGTTGTTTGGCTGTCTTTTAATTTTTTACTCTGTATTACTCAATATTTAGATATTAGTACATGAGGTCAGCCAAATGCTTGTGAAATGTCTTGACATGTCTGAGCAGATTTGACCTTTCCCCATTGAGGAGGCTGACTCTGTTTAGCCTGGGACCAGACATCTGCTTTGAAGTAGGTAAGAGGCAGGGATGTGGGTGGGAGAGTGAGGGGTTGGAGGGGGGTGATTTGGGTCCTTCCCAGAGGACCAGGAATGAGATAACAGAAAACATATTTTTCTGTACGTATAAAGGACATAGATGTCATGAGGCTACCCAGGGGTTGCTTAAGGGAGACAGAATAATTATGTGAGAAATTAGGGGAAGATACAAGATAAGAAGCCTATTGAGTTACTACAGGCTGGTGTCCCAAAGAACCAAGAGTCGGGGCAAAGTTGTCAGGACCAGTTCATGAGGGGAAAAGTGTTAGGGTCCGTGATCAAAGGAACGAGACTGATGCAAAGTGAAAGTCAAGCAAAGATTTATTTCGTGCCAAGCATCGAAAATCAAACTGACCAGTCGGTGCCGTCTCTTATGAAGAGGCGATGATGACGACCCCGACAAGGCCGCTCCCAAGAAGGCTGCTCCCCAGACGAGGCCACTCTCCGAAATGATACCACTCCGACAAGGCCACTCCGGACAAGGACAAGTACTGCGGTGCCACGGCTCGGGGCGGCGAGGCCATTCATGGCAGCGCCACTCCCGGCGGCGAGGCTGCTGGCAGCGAGGCTGATTGCGGCAGCGCCGCTCCCGCTGCCGCCGCCAACCAGGACGACCACAATGCTCCCAACGACCATGACGACGCTGCTCCCGACGACTATTACTCTGACAACTACCCTAACGGCTATCCCAACAGCTATTCTTTTTTTTTTTTTTAAAGATTTTATTTATTTATTTGAGAGAGAGGCAGTGAGAGAGCATGAGCGAGGAGAAGGTCAGAGGGAGAAGCAGACTCCCCGTGGAGCTGGGAGCCCAATGCGGGACTCGATCCCGGGCCTCCGGGATCATGACCTGAGCCGAAGGCAGTCGTCCAACCAACTGAGCCACCCAGGCGTCCCCCAACAGCTATTTTAACAGCTATGCTAATGGCTACTCCTCCTACTACTCTCCCCCGCCCCCCCGCCCCAGCCTCACAGACCTTTATAGAGGTGGTTGAGCCCCGCCCACACACAGGTGGCCAATGAGATTTCAACTCACCA